>JAQJVK010000003.1:57116447-57167957 GCA_035578135.1 Flexamia atlantica
ACTATAAGAGTCCAGAGTTAGTTACTTTTATCACAATCCATTACTGAAATGAGTCTTCCTTTAAATAATCAACCTATCCTAACTTAAGTAGATGTTTACATTTATATTTTAAACAGAATTGATAGACCAAAATGGTACTATCCTGGAGAAAGAAAAGCAATCATTGTTATAAAGTTTATACTTTCTCATTTAAAAACAGTATGACTGCATGTCAAGTTATAAATTAATCAAATTTACTCTTTATCAATCTCTGGACATTGTATTTCTTATAGACATAAACATGGGTAAATAAGTAAGAACCATTTGTGGATATTTAGAATGTATATTTATTTACACTCATTAGTATTTACACTCATCAGTATGTACACTCATCAATTTTTACAATTAATTATTACAAACTTCACATTTCAAATTATAACCATTTTACAAAAGGACTAACTTTATACATTTTGATACGTCTAATATTTACATTGGTTTGGTTTTTTAATACATTTCATTATGATAAATAATAACAATGGTCTGACTTTATACAAATCAATAAGACTAATATTTACATAGGTCTGCTTTTACATTTCATTATGACAAATATTTACAATGGTCTGACTTTCAGTACAAACTGCTTAACCCCGCCAAAACGACGGGGTTAGTATTTACATTACAATGGTCTGACTTTATACAAATCAATATGACTAATATTTACACAGGTCTGCTTTTACATTTCATTATGACACATATTTACAGTGGTCTGACTTTCAGTACAAACTGCTTAACCCCGCCAAAACGGCGGGGTTCGTATCTGAACCCCGTCGAAACGACGGGGTTAGTATTTACATTAGTATCATAACTTCTTCCACATTAACACATGTTTACATTTCACATTACATATTTATATTTACATATTTACATTTCTTATTACATATTTACAGATACATATTTACAGATACATATTTACAGATACATATTTACAAATCAATTTGATTGAATAACAAACTAGACTATGACTAGAGGTATTTATTTTTAAAAATACCTAAAACATCAATTTGTTACTAAATTGCCCACCACGAGAATTTTGAACACTACTCTCTCATGCACCAATGTCACCGCGAATTAAAAGCTATACTGCATACATGCTGGATCTTCTGTGACGATGTTGGTGGGTACATTATCACTCTGCAGAAGAAGGTCCAGGTCTCGGTGATGGTGGCAGCAGCGGCATCTCTTCATCTGTTGGTGCAGCTGGGGCGGTGATGGCATAATGCCCCCACGGGAGAGTGTTGACACCGTCTTCTGGACAGACGTACCTCTTGTCATCATACGGTGCCAACGAGCGCTTCCGAACCACGATGGTGTAGATAATATGGCGACGACTCAAGAAGCGCTCGTTCTCCGTGTACTTGACCGTGTGGTTCTGGAGACATCTTCTATAGTCTTCCACGGTCAAGTCTCGCTGCACCACAGCTCGGTTGATCCCCTTGGCCTTCTTGATGGGAGGTGGGTTGCAGTCGTCATCTTCGCCGCTGCCGATCTGCAGAAACATGATGCAGTACAGCTTCGCCATTAGGCCGATGTACTCTGTTAGGACATGACCACCAGCTTCATCCTTGAACTTCCCCAGTTCTCTCGCATTCTTGTCGTCATAGCAAAGATGGTTGTCGGGGTAGTTGCTGGTGTCGAACTCTTCTTTGTGCTGCAGCATGTCCCGGTACACGTTGGCAGTACGGATTCTGTAGATGATGCCGTCGGTGTCCATGTAGGCCATGCGAATCCTGTCTAATCCGTACCGCTTGACCATCCTGTAGTGGAAGCCGTACATCCACCACTTTGAGTGGTCCAAAATGCACATACCCACATAGACCGGTTTATCTAGTACCACACGCGTTTTTACCATATTAAGTAGGGCCAAGTCCTCCTCAAACCACACCCGGTCGCTGAAGTTTGACTTTGCCACATACTTAAGATAGTAATCACGGTCGGTACAGATATTCACGTTCTTATGCTTACGTACATTTTGGAGGCTCATACCATACACCGCATTGACCATTAGCTTGAAGAGCTCTACTTCGAATTTGTTCTTGGCCAATTGACGGAGTCTGGTATTTAGAGCCACATACGGCTGTAACCATGCAGACTGTTTGAAGCGCAGCACACGTTGAATCCGACGAATACGTAGTCCATTCTGCACTGCTTGCTGGAGGTAGCGGTAGTGGATAACATATCCGGTCTTGTCCGTAAGAGTAGCCATCAGCTTGGCAGATCTTCCAACTCCACTGTCGAGGAGAACACTCTCATCATACGGCAGTTGGTCGGCCGGTGCTTTCATGACCTCCGGACAGAATGGTAGATCTCGGTGACGGTCATGAAGTTCAGGGTCACGTGGGTACTCCAAATCCACTTCCAGCACGTAGCCCTCTTCACCATCTGCCGGCAGGTCCATGAGGGATTTCTGGAGTTCGTCAATTTCCCGGCGTGATAGCCATTCAAAGTCACCATAAGGCAGCGGCTCGGACATCGCCCATCCGTAGAGGTTGTTGGCATCATAATACATAAGGAAGGTGTCGTCGTCCGACTCGGTGTCATCCCCCCTTATGTATTTGTTGTCAGCTACAACATGACGGGTGACGCATTGGGTGAGTCCGCCTCGAATACCCTTCTCGAAGAACAGGTACTGGTCCACATCTTGCAGGGTATCGAGGATCACGCCGGTCTTCTTGAGCATGACGTCCCACGCATACGAAGGCAAGGTCAGGTAATGCGCTGGATCCAGGTTGTAGTGCTCCAGACACATGTCGCGGAAGCTCTCGAAGATGTCAGCAAGCAGGAGTACATCCGTTGTTAGGTAGATGTTGGAGTAATCTTCGAGAGTCCTGCAGCCAAATCGTTCCCAGACTCGTTGTGCGTGGGCATAGTCCTCCGGTGAAGTGTTCTCCTCGAAAGCTCCAATTGGCGGAAGGGTTTCCTCTTGAAGTACATCCAGCGACATAATGTACCTGTAAGGGAAAACACCTTTCCTCCTAAGGAGTTGGAATTCCTCTGGGTCAGTGTGTCGGGCCTGCAAGACTTTCATTTTGTCGACGGGAAGCAACGTAGCAAGCGTAGCCAACGATTTAGCCAGGAATCGGTATGAGTCCACGAAACGCACTCTTAGGCTGTTGTGTCTGCCTGCATTCGGGTACTCAAACCTCTTCGTGAATGAAATATATTTTTCTTCATTGTTAGCTAGCACGTTGACTTCTCCCCTGTCGATGTTTAAAGCTCTTACGATGAAGTGAGCATCGTAATTGCTCATGTTGTGCAGGTAAACATTAACTGAATCCTGTTCCTTGAATTGTAGGTTACATGACTGATGTGCGGCTCCTCTGTATCTGTACGGTGGTGAGTGTTGATGGTCTCGCACCTTGATGTCCCTCGGTGTGAAGTCCTTCTGGCAGATGTAGCATGTCGTTGCCATCTGGAACTCCCTCTCCTCGTCTGCAGTGAGGCTTGGAGGGTTGCCGGGTTGACGCTGGCCGTAGAGAATGTTCCCTATGGTGTTGAGGTCCTCCCGCAGCGTTGACATGAAGTGTTGGGCCGCATTCTCACCACTGTACAGACGCAGTTTCGAGAAAGTCTCGCAGGTATCGGTGTCATCGTCGTCGACATCTCCATCCTCAGCGCTCCTGTGACTGTCACAGATGTAATACGCATATGCATAAGCATCATGCACATTCTGCGTTTTAACATTTGCCGACGACGCTGAATCACCATGATGCCGGTGATGGGGGAGTCCGGGTCTGGATGTCGCTGGATCCCAGGCTGGAGGTGCCACTGTTGGTGGGGGGTTGAGAGGCCTATCACCATCATACGGCACCAACATACTCTCAAAATCCGCATAGATGGTGAATCGGCTCTTTTGGGACCTTTCCGGATGGTTGAACTTGATGATCTTATCTTCCGGTATGTCGGTTCGCAGCGGCGCATGGTCGAAGCAGTATCGTTTGTGATCTTCAAGCCGCTGCTTACCGGACAAGTTCAACTTATTCGGTCGGTTGTCAAAGTGAGCAAAACACCTCTTGCATACAAAGATCTTCTGCTTGTGCTTTGTTAGCTGACTTCGAACCAACCTTTCAAAATCTGCAATGTATGCATAGTGGCACTTATCATCTTCGGTCAAGTAGAGGAGATCGAAGTGGTTGTCTGCCTCCTTCTTGGCAATGCGGAGAGGGTAAACAATGTGGCGTACGTAGAACTGGCCAGTCCGTTTATCTTTCTTCTTTTCCTCATCCAGTCCATACACATTGACGCTTACACCATTCCTCTCCTCAAACTTGCCAATCTTGTCCAGCCTGACAGGAAAATCCAGACCCGAGAAATCAATGTTGGAACATGCACGGAGTTGCGGAGTGAAGTTTGAAGCTTGTAGACGGATGGAGATATTCTTGTAGTCAATGTATTTTGTGAGTATGGCATACATAAAGCATTTTTGGTCTTCATTATAAACATTAACTACTGCTTTTTTGTTGTCAATGGATTGAGGTAAAGGGACGAAGGAGCTGCCTTTGAGCGGGCGGTAGACATTTACTCTCACCTCCATATCTAACACCTGCACAAATGCCCATCCCGATCCCTTCATCTCACATGCTTCTTTTTCAGCAACCAGTTTGTTAAATAACTCACTGCAAATATCCTCCTTGTTATCATTTTGAAGTATTACGACATTCCTGGTCTTGAAGGCTCGTCTGCAGGTTTCTCCGTGCACGTCCTGAAATTCACACTCAACCCAGAGGTTAACCTTTACGCCGGTGACATGTTTTAAGACTAGGTGCATGAGAGAAACTAACTCATCAAAAACGTCCGTCAAGAAAGCTAACAGTGACACTTTGTCCGACTCTGGTTCCCGAAGACAGTATGTCTTGAGGCGGCCACGGAAGGCAGTTTCAACCTCAACAAACCGCCCTGAAGCCAGACCGCGCGGGATGTCCTCGGGTTCCTTGTCCTCAGCATCACTGTTGCTGCTGCTACTTCCTGACGGCGTAGACGGGGGAGGGAAGTCCACAGGACGATTCACAACAGGTGCAGACACTGGTGAAATAAAGCCAGGGCGAAGTGCCGGACAGCTCTGACGAATGTGCCGCGCCAAGTTGTCCTTCCTTGAAAATGCCTTCTGACACTTGGGGCACGAAACACCTGAAAGAGGCATGGTATCCGTCTGTTACCTGGTCGAAGGTTGACAATACAATAACCGGAGAGGAGAGGGAATGGGGTTTATATAGACTCACACAGACCTTTAAATCTTTATTTTGATACACAATGATATAGATATCTCACAACATTCATGGTTTTGTATTCAGTTTTTATTTCTGTCAAATGCAGTTTGCTTTATAAATTCAAACTGATTCATATGACAAACTATGTATTTTCAATAATTCAGTTTTCCATTTAATATGTTATCAGTCAATAATGATGTTTATTTCAAGGATAAAGTCTGCTAAAACTAAAAAACATCTAGTTTATTATGAGGAAAAAAAAAAAAAAAAGTTGTACCACTTTGTGCCCCACCTAAATCAGTCAGTTTTCTCATATAGTGATTTTCATCATGAAATTTGAAATGTGGTATTCATTCATTTTACTTTAAATCAGGTTTAGTTTCAATTTTATAATAAGATAATAAATTACCTGTTGGAACATCTGGGACTGATGACGGGACTGGGACAGATGATAGGCCGGGAGCAGGTCCACCAGTAGCAAGTGAATCTATAAACAATACACAATATCCATAAGTTCCCTATGTAGTTATTAGCAAAAACATTTACAAAAAGCAACTTACAACATCCAAGGTTTTATACTCAGTTTTGTATTTCTGTTAGATGTAGTTTGCATGTTAACATTCAAACTAATTCATATGGTAATTATGAATTTTGCAATTTTTTAGTTTTCCATTTAATATGATAGCAAAACAAACATGATGTATCTTTAAGAGATACAGTCTGCTAGAATTAAAAGAAAATTAGTTAATTATGTAACAAAGGGTCGGACCCACTTTGGGGCCCACCTAAATTAGTTAGTTTTCTCTTATATTAATCTTCAGCATGAAATTGAAATGTGATTTTAATTCATATTACTTTAAATCAGGTTTATATTTGTTTTGTTTTTATAATAAGTTAATAAATTACCTGTTGGTACATCTGTGACTGATGATTGGCCGGGGATGGATGACGGTGTCGGGACAGATGACAGGCCAAGGGCAGGTCCACCAGCAGCAAGTGAACCTAAGAACAAAACACAATACCCATAAGTTCGCTGTGAAGTTATTAGCAAAAACATTAACAAAAAGCAATAGGGATATTGGTTTAAGCTTTATTCTCAGTTTCATTATTTAAATGAATATTTTATTAGGATAAACATATTTTACACACCTGTACGGTCATCCAGGGTAGATGGAGAGCCGGTAGCAGGGTGTGTCAAATGCGTCGGTGCATGAGCAGCACGCTGGTGACGCAGGAGGGCATCATGCCGGCTGAATGTCTTCATGCAGTCCGGGCACGAGTAAGAGTCCTCCGCTCCGCCGCGATGAGCCTTCATATGCCGTTGCAGATGGCATTTCTGCACAAAGTCGGCAAAACACACCCCGCAGACAAACCGACGTTTACACTCCATGTTGTACCTGAAAAATGCAAAATTTCACTAAAAACTACACATTTTCCAATTTTTGGCTTCGAAAGAGGTTCAGTTCTATTTTTGGCCGGGGAGGGGGGGGGAGGGGGGGGGGAGGGGGGGGGAGGGGGGGGGCTCATGTCTATTTTTGGCCGGGGGGGGGAGGGGGGGGGGAGAAGGGGGGGGGAGGGGGAGGGGGGAGGAGGGGGGGGGGCCTTATGCCTACATGACTAACTACACTTCCTAATGGCTACTCTGAATTGCACAATAGTTCTATTCTACAATGATTTTAACATTCCTCAGCTAACTCTTTAACCTGAAATAAATACATTTTATTTTTACAAAACTCAGTCTTTGTTTTTTTTTATAATTATCTGATTTTCTATATATTCTGTTTCAGTATTTACATAACTTTAGTTTCACTATGTAAAAACAGAAAGGTTTTATGACAACAGTTTCAGTCTTAAAGGTTACAGTTTAACTCAATATCCAGATTTAAGTTTAAAATACTATTTAAATAGTATAAATCACTTATGTGAATTCAGTTTAATTAGGTTAATATTTAAAAGTAAACCTACCCTTTGTTAGATGGTGATTGTGTAATATCATGTTAAAGACCAATTGTAGTCTCAAAATCCAGAATAAAGTTATCAATACTTTTTAAAAAGTAAAAATCATTTTTAAGTTCATTTATAAATATTAATTATTTGGTTTAATATTAAATTTAAGCATGGACTTTGTCAGTTGGTGATTGTACAATATCATATTTAAGTCCAAATCTCAAGCAAAATTGATTGAATTTATCATTATAGTTTCTTAAAATGTTATTATATATTCTTACAAATACTTATAATGTATTTACTTACAGATGAAATATCCAAATCGCACTATTCCACTGTTGCACAATACACTCAGCACTTGATCACTCTGTAGAGCACTATTCTCACGTCCGCACTAGCTGAGTACCACCACTAGACTGAGTAAACCAACGAGCGATGACACGTACGCCAAACTAGGTCGGCGCCCACCTGACGCGCCAGCTTTCACATTCCATTAGTTCCACCTGTCGCAACATGCTAACTTTCACATTCCACGGGTGTCACTGCACCAGCTTTCACATTCTCGGCATAGTGCTGTTTATGGTTTCGCTAATGAGGCTACTAGCTGGCAGAAAATACACAAATTTCAGCTTTAATAATTTAATTTTTCCAGTACCATAATTTTTGGGTAGAAATCCCGTACACAATACGATAATATCGTACGGATACAATAATTATGTAAACAGTCTCATTAAGCATATCAATTAAGCTAATTAACATATTAATTAGCTCATTAACATATCAAAGTTCAATTCCCAGCACCATAAGACAAAAAAAAAAAAAAAAAAAAGGTAAGTTAGGTTAACATAGCTTGAGTAAAGTTAGGTTTACTCAGTTCAAATTCAATTTTTAGCCTCGGGGGGGGGGGGGGGCTCGTCTATTTTTAGCCTCGGGGGGGGGGGGCTCGTCTATTTTTAGCATCGGGGGGGGGGGAGGGGGGGGAGGGGGGGGAGGGGGGGGGGTGCTCTGTGGGATGTGACGTCATCCTCCTCATCCCACCTCCGGTGGGATCCCCCAAAACACCCTACTAACAGTTATTCTACTTACAGTCCAGTCAATCTTTTCCAAAAAAAACAGGCTATAGAGGAATAAATTAGGAGAAAGCTGAATTTTTCTCCATCAACTTGAAAGGTCCCCATCACACCCCCCTTTTTTGCTTCCCCCCTACAGCCCTTAATTGCTTTTCAAGGGGACACTTTATTGATTTATATATGTCTGCACTCTAGCAGTTGCCATTTTTGTCTGATTTTTTCAAATGTTGTGGGAACATAACTTTCTATGTTATTAAGGTCAAGTATGCCAGGCAAAAAAATCGGAGCACCTTTAACTCCATATTTTGGTGGGAAAGGCCCCAAAATGAATTTTTGCCCTAAAAGAAAAAATAAGAGCCCAATTTTCAATTTGATACATATTTTATTAAAGAAAATGAAAACAAAAAATGTAAGCCCTCTTTCACAGTTATATTACCAAAAATAACTTATTTATGAACAAAAATGTGAACTTACTGAACACAGTAGCCTACGTTGTCTGAAGAAGATTTTGCACTCTAGCGGCCGCAATCATCTTCCGATTTCCTTTAAATTTTGTTGAGTTATAATTTTCTATAATCTGCTTAGCCAGTAAAGTTGGGGGAGACCCTATTCATAATTATAACACACACTACCACCTTTATTTGTATTAACTTTTATGGTAATTAAATAAGGGTAGTGTCTGGATTCTTAAGGCCGCTATATATGGTCGATCAGTGTTTAATTATTCAGAATTTTCCGTTCACTTTTAGTGTTTAAAACTACACTGAGTTTCGGGAGGTAAGGAGACTCCTCCCGTTATCAAGTTTGACCCCTTACCTCCCGAAACGTAGTGTAGTAAACAATAGAAGAGAAGTGTTTGGAACAGTCCAAATAATTAAACAGTAATATCAAATCCTTCGAAATCATGAATTTTGAAAACACGGACAACCAGTTGGTCGAACCCATCAGTGCTTAACGAAATGTTCGATCGTGTATGCCATTCTTCCCAAGATGGAAGCCAACAACCTACCTTAGCAGTTCGACGGTGACTAAGCATTGCTTGTTTTAAATACGTCATGCCGCTCGATTCCCTCGTCCACACGCTCGGCAAAAGTTCGACTGAGCTTATGGAGGCCTATTGGCATGCTTTTATATGTTGGGGTTGTATAACATAAATGATATATCTATTCAAGGGTTTTAAATTAATGAAATAGTAGGTCTGCTGCAGTGGGTATTTCACTACCATTGCATTGTAAGGAAAATAATAATCACACCAAGAATGTTAACTTTGTTACTTATTTTTTTCTAAACCATCATACTTAATTATAACGTTGTACACTTGCAATTTAAACAAATCTGATTTACCTCAAAAATTAAGACACATTTAAGATACTGAAAAATAACATCAGTGGAATTAGGGGGATAAAAAGCAAAGGTCGAAATTGACAAAAAGAAAAATGCGGCTGGAGCAATACATTTTTTCATCTATTTTATTGTTAATCATTAAACATAGAACATACAACTTGATTGAACAGACAGATTTTTTTAGGAAATTAATAACATACAACTGACTGATTTCCTTTGTAGTAAAAAACCACCAATCTGTAGTGGTGAGGGCCGAACTAATTTCGCGATTGCTTGATTTCTGGCTTCAATAAACCCGTAATCATGAGCATGATCCTTTTAGTTATAAAGTCAATGGCTAAACTAATCAGAACTGATATGACGGCTCTTACAATCGAGAGCACCGAGTAAGGCGGTTGAGTGTGTATCATCACACAGTAACCAAATTAAAGTACAGTAACCAAATTTACACAGAAAAGGCCAAGAAAAAGAGTTTAGACAGTTCTACAAAAACATTTCACCAAGTCATGCATGGCTGACCTACTGCACACAGCAAGAACCAGCTTTCCTGAAGCCAGAATAATTTTGAACAGCGTTCTGATTCGACGTGACCTCTCATACAAGGCACTACACGATTTCAACGACCAAGTTGATTTGATGGCAAATAATTTTGGAGTTGTTTTCGTGGAGGCAAACACATGTGTTAGCCGTCGTGACCTTGTCCGTGATGGCGTTCACTTCAAACGGCCTGCAATGTTCCGGCTGGACAGTTTGATAGTGGACACTGTTGCTGCGATTCTGGCTCCCCCCACTCAGCCTCTAAGTGTCCAGAGTTCCGATCTGCCAAATCCCTCCTCATCCTTGGATCCGGTTCGTGATGATGTCTCTCTTGGTGGGTGTCATGAGCACACATCATTGGGGGCAGCTGATCGTTCGGGAAACTAGGTGAGATGGGGGGCAATAGGCATCTCAAAGTTGCGCACCTAAACATGAGGTCACTCAATACTGGGTTTGAAGAAATGACCTCTCTTGTGCAGGACTTTGATTTTGATGTTCTTGCTATTGGTGAGACGTGGCTTCAGTCTGGCACTCCCTCTGACAACTATAATATACCAGGTTACTCTATGCTGAGAAAAGACCGATGTGCTGCTCTGGCCCAATTCGATACGGCTTCGGACGGTGGTGGAGTAGCTTTGTACATCAAAGACGGTCTTGCATATGAGCAGTGCTCTCTCACTGGTAAAATTGACCATAGTATCGATTTCCTTTGTGCTGTGGTGAACTTAAAGGGAAAGAGGCTTGGCGTATGTGTAGTTTATAGACCCCCTCATTTAAGGTACACCCTCCTCGAGCCTTTATTTCACTCACTCTTTGTTGACTTGGCAGTTCAAGTAGATAATGTTGTGTACTTGGGTGATAACAATATAGATTTACTCTCAAAAACCGGTACCCAAACTAAGTTCTTACACCGGCTCTTGAAAGAAACTAACACAATACAAGTCATAGAACAACCAACTAGGGTAATAGAAACTTCAGCCACCTTGTTAGACCACATCATCGTGGACAGGTCGGCTGAGGTCAAGAGGATCGGTGTTATTGATACATCGGCTATCAAGGACCATAGAGGGGTGAAGATAACAGACCACAAGCTTGTTCATTGTGATATCGTATGCCGAAATGAGAGAAGAAAGCCAAAGATGGTAAGATATAGAGATTTCTCCAGATTTGACACTGACTTAGCTGTTGCAGCGATCGCTCAGATAAATTGGGATCAAGCTCTGCAAATGAATGATGTTAATAACATAGAGCAATTTATAACATCAAACATACTGACGGTGTTCAATAGACAAGCACCGATCGTGACGAAGAAAGTGACACGAAAAAAGGCGCCTTGGAAAAATGCCGAGATCAACGAAAAGATAAGGCTGAAGAATAAATTGAGGAAAGCCTATTGGAAATCCAGGGACAGTGAAGATTGGGAAAAATATAAAGACATGAGAAATGAGCTAAATATTTTGATCTGGAGAGCAAAAAAAGAGTATTTGACAGATACCGTGACTTCAAATAAGGACACGAAAAGTATGTGGAAATGTCTAAAGAAGTGTGACATAGTGCCAGATAAAAAAAATATAAGCATTTCGCCGGATCTAAGCTTAGAGGAAATGAATAAGTTTTTTGCTGAAATGGGAGGAGGTTGTGAGGCAAATGTCCTTACAATTGCCCATTACAACGAGAATAGAAAGAAGGAGTTTGAGAATAGTATGAATTTTAGACCTGTGACAGAAAAGGAAGTCAAGTCGGCCATGAATGAAATCAAATCGAGTGCGATCGGAAATGATAGTATTTCTATTCAGATGATAAAGGCTGTGAGTCCATATGCGCTTGGAGCTATAACCCATCTTATCAATCAATCATTGAATAATGGAATATTCCCAAATAACTGGAAGATGAGTACTTTGCATCCGCTCCCGAAGACAGCTGCCCCTAAAGGAGTCCAAGATCTCAGACCCATCTCAATATTACCAGCTATTTCGAAGATACTTGAGAAGATTGTTGCTTGCCAAATAAATAAATACATGAAGAGTGAGAATGTCTTGCCAACAACACAATCTGGTTTTAGAGCCAATCATAGTACTTGCACTGCCCTGGTGAATCTGTTTAGTGATCTGATTGATGCGAAAGACAAAGGAAAATGGAGCACGCTAGTACTGTTAGACTACTCACAGGCGTTTGACTCCATCAATCACAAGTTACTATTGGCAAAAATGAATTACTATGGTTTTGGAGCGGGAGCAATTGAGTGGGTCAGATCATACTTGGCTGGAAGAACGCAGGTCACAAGGTTTAAGAGTGAGGTATCAACTGCTCTTTCAAGGGGAAGAGGTGTACCTCAGGGAAGTTGTTTGGGTCCTATACTTTTTAATCTGTACACATCAGACTTTCCTTCGTGTGTTCAGAACTGCATGCCGCACTTGTACGCTGACGATTGTCAGCTCCATTTGTCCTATGTTCCTGATTTAATTCAGGATGCCATTCACCAAGTTAATACTGATCTTGAAAGTATTTTGACCTGGTCAACGGACAATGGCCTCAAGCTTAACATAGGAAAGTGCACTGTGCTACACTTAGCGCCACAAGATCGCATACAGGCCCTCAGTGAGAGTGGTGTAGAGGTCGCCCTTGACGGTGAGAGTTTGACTATTTGTGATAAAGTCAAAACTCTTGGAGTCGTCCTTGACAGTGAACTCTCTTTTTCAGACCACGTGACTCACAATATCCAGCGTGCCATCGGCAGGCTAAGGGGTCTGTATAGGTTCAGGGGTTTATTGCCAGAATCAGTGAAACTTCAGCTCATGCAGTCTTTGGTCCTCTCAATCTTCTGCTACTGTTACCCGGCCTATGGAAACAGCATCACGATGCATGACGCTCAGAGAATCCAGAAACTACAGAACACGGCTGTGCGTTTTGTTTTCTCTCTGAGGCGATACGACCATGTGTCGGTGTATCGTGATGCTGTTGACATGCTCCGTATGGGTGACTTATGCAGACTGATGACCAACTGCATGACCCACAAAATCCTCACACTCAGAGAGCCCCAGTACCTGAGTGTGAAACTGCAAGGCAGAGAGGAGGTTTCCCAGCGCGCCAGCCGAGACTGGAAGCTTCACTTCCCCAGAGTGAAACGGGGTAGCGGATTTGTACCCCCCGGATTTGTACCCCCCACAAAAAATGCTACGTCATTTTGACGTCACAGGAGGCGGGGCCTAAATCGCTCGAGAAACAGCCCGCGACTGGAAATGTACCCCCCATTACATTATTAAATCATCAACACGTAATTGGTTTGAAATTAAATTATTTTCCTTAAGACTGACCCCGGAATTGAACCCCCTGGATTTGTACCCCCCGGATTTGTACCCCCCGGATTTGTACCCCCCGTGGCCAAATCTTAAAGTCCTATACCCCGGATTTGTACCCCCCGTGGTCAGATTCTTAAGTCTAACCCCGGATTTGTACCCCCCGGATTTGTACCCCCCGTGGCCAAATCCTCAAGACCTACTCCGGATTTGTACCCCGTGCTCAAATCCATTTTTTTTACCGACCATGGACATATACCGGGTCAATATTCATTGATGTTGTTGACTTTTTTAATTAGCTGTCGTAAATCAACTGCTGTTCGTAAAATTATTACCTAATATTATTCTACGAATATGTCTTATTCTACGAAAATCGTACGTTGCATGGGTGACGTATGATTTTTATTCAAGTATTTTTGCAATGAATTAAACATTTACCGAAAGCCAAGTAAAAAACGTCGCTTTTTGGTTTCGTTTTTAGAATATTGTAAATACAATTAACATTTTTAACAGATGAATTGGAAAAGAAGTTCAACCTCAGGTGTTTAACGATCAATCTGGAATGTAATTGAACTCTACGTAGAAGGGTGGAAGTACATTACAGTTTTCTTGCCGTATGAGGGTTTCCCGGGAGGCAGGAGGTCAACAAACATTTTCAAATGCCCTCGGCATGCCTCGGCATTCCTAAGTGGACCTGATGGAATGTACAGCTCCTCCCTCTGTAAGTGCAATTTATGGGTTTTGGACGTTTTTACTGGAAACAGTTTACTTCCTTTGATTGACACATGTTCTTCGTAATAGTTAATGACTTTCAACGCACATAACAGTTTTCGCGCCGTGTAGGGGTTTCCCGGGAGGCAGGTGTTCAACAAATATTTTCAAATGCCCTCAGAATTCCTAAGTGGACCTGATGGAATGTACCGTTCCTCCCTCTGTATGTGCAAGTAATGGGTTTTGGACGTTTTCAATGGAAAGAGTCTGCTTTATTTGATTGACACGTGTTCTTCGGATTAGTAAATAACTTAACCACAATTTGTTCCTGGGTACAATGGAGTTGGAAATCCTTTGCTTGCGGAAAAGTGTTTCATGCTTTTAAGTGATCTATAATAGTTCAAATTTAGACGCAAAGTTCTCATGAGACTTATGAGCTAATTTTCAGGAAGAAATAAGTCGGGAAATATATTGATAGTTATGTTTCTGAATCAATAATAAAATTTAAGGATATTGCTTTCATTCTTTACTTAATAAGCCGTTAAGAGCCTGCTGTACTACCCGCCATTTTAGGTTTAAGTCCCTTAAGAAAAATGTTATTTCTCTTGAACTATGCTTGGCTTTGAACTGAAATTACTCTTTTACCTGAAATTGTATGATTATTACTCTTGGTTATGGTTTTCTTATTAATATTTAATAGAGAACTGCGAAGACAAAATTTTGAAATCTGTTCAATTAATAGATAAAATGTACATGTGACTCAAAAACGTGTTATCTACAGATTACTTAGCAGAGAAAATCTAATAACGTAATAAAATGTAGTAAAACGTAATAAAATTTTGAAGTTGTAAAGTTTAACATTGGCCTTACGAGTTGCCATGATGGCAACGAACTAAACAAGGAGAATTTAAACTAATAAAGTCATCATAACAGCTATTTGCAAATTACAGTCATCTAGGAAAAATTCAGCGTGAGAGATGAAAATTACTTGGAGTAATAACAATTGCATTTATTATTCATGAATATTTTCGAATTGTTTTTATTTATAGTAATTGGATTAAATTGTAAACATAAAATAATACCGAGCAAGGCTTAGTTCACCAGGTATTAATTAAATAGGGGCATTAGTGGATTTATTTTGTAAATATTTAATTTATTTGTAAATAATATGTGCTGTGACTGATACTTCTATATAAATAACTAGCTGATCAACACGGTGTTACCCGTTGAAAAACAGAAAAACTTCCTTGGATTTAATTTTAAGGTTGCCATGACAAAAAACATGAGCTTCCCTATACGTTAACATTTAAACTTTGATGTATCATAGGGCGTAGCCCTGAGGGAATTTTTAAAAATCCGTTCTTAGTGGGTGCTTATGCCCTGAGAGGAATGTTCATGCAAGGTTTCAAGGTTCTAGGTCGAGTAGTTTGGGCTGTGTGAAGATAGGTCAGTGGTATTTGACAAATATACTGTAGATTACAGAAATAAAGCTGATTTTGATTTTATGATATTCATATTGAATGCATTCGTTAATCATTTAAATCAGTAGTCAAGACGCCAACCTCCGGTATACATATTATTTTAGTATATGTTCTAACGGACAACACTGCATTGATCTCTGATCAGTTTTGATCAAATACTCCAAGTACAGAATACCCAAAAATAAATATGTTAACGTCCAAAACCCATCAATTGTACTTACGGGAATAGGTAAACTGCTCCCCCTTGCCTGGCGCGCCAGCGAGGCCGTGGTGCGAAATGTTTGCCTTGACTGTACTCTTTATTAACTGACCTAATATCCTAGTCCCTCACGCACGGGTGTAGGTAAACTGCTCCCCCTTGAAAATCAGACTAGTTAGAATTCAATTGTGTAATATAATGTTAAGTAATAATTTGAGGTAACAAATAAATTACAGCAACCCATTTGTTATCCAAACAATTTGCCACAATGATTATCTTTAGAAATCTCACGAAAAATTAAACACTGTTTAACGTTGTACCACTTCGGAAATAACATAAAGTGCATTATCAAATTTGGTTTGCTTTTGAGTTCAAAGCTGAAGATCCAATGCACACATTGGTAATCACTTACAATACTTAATTTAAAACTTTACAAGTTTTAGGGAGATATTAAACAATTGAAAACGTGTTTTAATAGTAAAATATTGTATTGTCTTTTCTATTCATTAATATCCTATACATTCATCAAAAAAGAAAGCAAGCTACGGTAGTGATTCATACTTTGGTTGTGATTCGGTGATCCATACTTTAGTTTCACAAAGCACGTCGTTCTCTTTCTTTTAAACGTAAGTATTTTAAGTGGAATACAGTACCAATGTGTGTATTGGATTTTCAGCTTTGAACTCAGAAGCAAACCAAATTTGATAACGCACTATATGTTATTTCCGTAGTGGTACAACGTTAAGCAGTGTTTAATTTTTCGTGAGATTTACTTTATATCAATTGAATCTCAATTGTTTAGTGAATCTAAATCAAATGTATGCAGCAGCCAAGGGGGAGCAGTTTACCTACACCCGTGCGTGAGGGACTAGGAGATTAGGTCAGTTAATAAAGAGTACAGTCAAGGCAAACATTTCGCACCACGGCCTCGCTGGTGCGCCAAGCAAGGGGGAGCAGTTTACCTACATCCGTACTTACAGAGGGAGGAACGGTACATTCCATCAGGTCCACTTAGGAATGCCGAGGCATGCCGAGGGCATTTGAAAATGTTCTTTGACCTCCTGCCTCCCGGGAAACCCTCATACGGCAAGAAAACTGTAATGTATATCCGCCCTTCTACGTAGAGTTCAATTACATTCCAGATTGATCGTTAAACACCTGAGGTTGAACTTCTTTTTCAATTCATCTGTTAAAAACTTTAGTTTTATTTACAATACTCTAAAAACGAAACCAAAAAGCGACGTTTTTTACTTTGCTTGCGTTAAATGTTTAATTAATTGCAAAAATACTTGAATAAAAGTCATACGTCACCCATGCAACGTAAGATTTTCGTAGAATAAGACATTTTCGTAGAATAATATTAGGTAATAATTTAACGGACAGCCGTTGACTTACGAGAACTAATTAAAAAAGTCAACAACATCAACGAATATTGACCCGGTATATTTCCATGGACGTCAAAATGGATTTGAGCACGGGGGGTACAAATCCGGGGTCAGACTTAAGAATCTGACCACGGGGGGTACAAATCCGGGGTCAGACTTAAGAATCTGACCATGGGGGGTACAAATCCGGGGGGTACAAATCCGGGGTAGGACTTTAAGATTTGGCTACGGGGGGTACAAATCCGGGGGGTACAAATCCGGGGTTGGACTTAAGAAGCCATGTTTAATTGGATTTATATAAATTATGCAACTGTTCAGCCAACCGTGAGATGTCAGTTGATCAAAATACATAATAATTTATCCGTCCTAAAAGTTCGCGGCCAGATTTGTACCCCCCGTCCTGTGACGTCAAAATGACGTAGGCGTTTTTGTGGGGGGTACAAATCCGGGGGGTACAATTCCGGCGACCCAGTGAAACTGGAGCTGGGACGTAAAAGTTTTTCTTATTTTGGCCCAAGGTATTTTAATGACCTCCCTGGGACCCTCAAGTCATGCTCTGTTTCTGTATTTAGAAAAAAATTGAAAGTTACGTAATTAAATGATATTTTATGAGTTTTTGTTTGTTTGTTTTTTTATGTTCATTGTATGTTTGACTTGAGTTGTCCTGAAAAGCAGTCTGTGACTGAGGAACGCTTGTAAATAAAGGCATTTTTATTTATTTATTTATTTATTTATTCATATTGGCTTGGATTTAGGAAACGATTTTATGAGTTAACAGTTTTTGCCACTTACTTATTCGTGCTCCCATATATTTTATTTACCATTGTTACTGCTGCCTAAATTGCATGAAACAGGTGTTTTAAGCACTATAACTAATATTTTCTCTTCTGCTCTTAATTTTTAATAGTGAAAACACTTATACTTCATTCAGCGAGAGTGTAAAGTAAAGCCACACCTCCTGCATCAGCTGTAATGTTGGCAGGCTGTGTCACATGAGTACCTGATGTTATAGCTACAAATCGCCAAAGAGCTTTATTAAAACCTGGAGCTGGAACTGGATGTCTGTTGACACAACCAATTTCGGTTATGTTTGTTTGCAGTGAACATAGAATGCACGTGAGCTTTACAATAAGTAAATAAATTGTTCACAAGACAAATTAATGCATCCACACATGCTTAATTTATTATATCATATATAGTATTCATTCAATTGAAATCACTAAGGGGAATAGCTGTGAACCATCCCTTGGATCATATGGACTGCCTATTCTCTGATTGGTTCTTTTCTATACAAATGTTATTTAAAGAGAGGGGCTTTACTTTACACTCTCACTGAATGAACTATAATAAATGCATTTTGACATGTGTCTAATGTTATAAGTTTGTTATGAAGTTATATTTTGTGAACATAAATAATATTTAGTTTCAAATATTGCAAAGAGGAGAAGATATTAGGCCTAAATCAAAATAATAAAATAATGCTGCTTTATATTCTTAATTAACGGTGCAAAGAGATTTCACACAATGACAGCTTAGACAGTCATCTCAGCCTCTGATCTGTAGCAACTACTCTGCAATTGTAATGATTCTGTAGTACAACTTCTGAAAGGGGAGAATGTAGCCAACTTGAGAAGTATGTGTGATGTCTACACACAAGTCATCATTTTCCCAACTGCTGCTAGTACCGAGTCGCCTGTGCCGTCCAATCAACTTCATCCTGACCGTGTACTTGGTGTCTGGCGCTAAGGTTACGTTCCTCCCATCAACGGTCAGAGAAATGTCGAACTCTACTCCATACTTGACTTCCTTACTGAAGGTCACCACTATTGGAGGTTCAACGACTGAGGGGTTTACGGGATTGTCTGGATTCACCACCTTGGTTATGGTTGTTGTACATTCAACTTTGTAGGTCCAGTGTTCAGGATTCTTGCTGCTGCGATCATTTGACCTACACACCAAGGGTAACAGTTCAATGTTGTTTCTTTTTGTGAGTACAGTTAAGTTGTACTCCCTAGAACCATCAATATATCCAACGGTATTATTTGACAATGTCAGTTCACCTTGTTTTCTCAGTAGTTTCTTTCTGGGTTCAGTTTCATTCGAAAAATCTGAGAGATCTTGAGACTCATCTTGTTTTCCATTCAGTAGGTAGAGACTAACTGCCTTCATTTCATTTCTTGATAGGACATCAGAGGATACAACTTCAAGACACTCGGTGGTAGACAATGTGAGGAGTCTCAAATGTTGAGTAAGTCCAGAGAGTTGTTGACGCAGCACCTGACCATCTTCGGAGTTGGCTGGAAATAAAATTGGACATCATAACACAAATCAATATGCTTCCTAGATTAGTCAAGTTTCAGATAGAATTCTTCGAATATCTTTTAGCAGTAGTCCCTATATGGTGAAAAATAAAGGGGAAATATACGAGAACATATGTAATTTGCTTTGTTTACTTCTTCCTTACAGCTAATACGATTTTTCATTCGGATAGTGTTTTTGAAATTCCTATACTGGCAGACGAAGACTTTCTGGTAGTCGATCACTTTTCCTTTTAGCGAATTTTCCCCTATAGGGAAGTAGCTATTACCATAGGCGGCATGGTAAGACTTAAGCATGGGACCACCATAACTTTTCATTTTGATGTCTCCAGACCCCAAAAACACCATTCGTTCATTTTCATATATATATATATACCTGTCCGTAGGCGCGATAACTTTTGTAAAAAAGGTCCGATCACGATGAAATTTGGTACATACGTCTAGAGTGACATTTATTACTTCGAGTTCGAAAACCAGCACAATAAGTTAACTCTAAGGAGGGTTATTTGACAAAATAAAATTTATTTTTAGAATTTAATATCTTTATATTATTTTCTTGTAAATGTAAGTGTCAAAATTGGATTCAGCTTAAAAAAATGAACAATTTAGCATTCTGAATTATTATTCTACGTCAATCCGTTGCTGAGATATTGAAAGTGCTAAACACAGTAAATTGTCCAATATTATTTTTAATTTTACCCTCCAAAAAGAATAATTACCCTTACAGGCCCTTATTTGACAGATAAAAAATACAATTCTGAACATATGATTGAATTTTCAAGTGATGAATGTTTTATTTGTGTTTATGTAGAATAGTTAGAATTCATTGATCAAGATTTTGCAGAAAATATTATACTATATCAAAAAAAAAAAACATTATTATTTTTAAATTTGATAAAGAAAGTATGAGCATTTGCCGGGGGGGGGGGGGGGTGTCTTGGTCTAAACTGCCCGAAAATGTAGTATAATATATGGTATGTTTACAATGATGAGGATTGATAATATGTTTGATTGAAATTGGCTGGAGATGCAGGTCTGCTATAACACGGGTGTTTGATTATAAAACTGACCATATGATTGAATTGAATTTTTTCAAGAGATTAAGTTATTTGTTTGTTTTGAGTGTTTTGAGTTCATTTATTAAATGTTTATTGACATTTATATACTATAACAAGATTCACTTTTTTTAAGACTAAGAATGATATAAAATACAAAATTGTATGAGTTACAAATGAAAACCAATGTGGTCTCCTTGTTAATTTTCCTCATTTTTAAAACTTATGAATGATTAAATATACGTTTTTATTATATTATTTACTTAACATATTCAAACAATACTTTCCTTCAAATAAGTTGAATGCTCACATATACAAAATAAATCCTATGGAAATTCGCTGAATACGCAGGTCTGCTGCGACGGGGGTATATTATTTAGGTTATATCGAAAGGTTTAATAAAAATACTCAGCACCAATCGATTGTTTATGAAATAACGATTTCAGCGATATGAGTATCAAACTATCACAAGAAGTTTATTGATCTTATTTTCACCAGGAAAAATGTGTAATTAAGGAGGAGTGGGCATAGCCATCTTGGATTTGTAAAGGCCCTTATAGACGGGGACAGTAAAACGGTCAGAAGACTGGACAGTAGAGGTTGGTTCACAGTTATTCCTTATGCCGATCATATGGGTTGACTCTGCCGCTATCTACCAGCAATCACTGAAACCTCCTCTACTATCTTTACCATAAAGAACGAATGCATTTGGAGCAGTGATTTGAAAAATTCATTATCTAAATTTATTTTAAAACTTACTATAATAGTGAATTACTATTTAACCGGTTGTAAATTAATTATATATTAATATATTAATGTTTTTGTGCAATTTATGAATATTGTAGCAACCCTTTTGCATAATAACATCAGGAAATTTTTTTGCTATAAACATTTGGGGGCTTTTAACAAATTGTAAGATATATGAGTGCTATACCAAAATAAATAATAAAGTATAAATCTTTTTTATAACATACAAAATTATAGCCTCTAGAGAAACTAATTTTGAACAGCTTATGTCAACTTTATTTTTATTTGTTTACGTTTAGGGGTGTACAGGTTTATAGCGCGCTATGCAGAACCGGATTTTTTAACATAAAAATACAGTAAGGATTGTTTTCTTTCTAAATTTTGCCCCGTCAGGCAGTTATCTGTCTGTATGTTTTCCTCATATAATTTAACATTGCTTTTGAGCTATTTCAGGCATCTACTTCAAACTTTACTCCGATAAATAAGATTTTTTGTGATTTGTGAGCGATTTTAGCACAGAGTAACAAGTTCTAACTCGACCCAAAAAATGAATAATAAAAATTTTCTGAAATTATTACAGAAATCTTTAGCCAACTATAGCATTTTTTTTATTACAGTCCAATTGGCGATTGGCGATCTATTGCAATATAAATAATTAATGCGAAACACTTGTCCACTTAATATTACGATGACGAATTTTTCACAGTTAATATGTTTATATTTTCATAAGGTAACTTCTAACAAATTTTAAAATGTTTTGCATATTACAAAAGGCATAAATGTGAAATATTAAGCATATAAATATTATAAATATAAAAAAGGTCCCCATTTTTAGCTGTTGGACAAGGTAGAAACTTGGTAATTTATTCCAAAATTTACACCATTATAGTCATTGACTAAGTATGTTTTAAGTAACTAATTCAATTAGGTTCAAGCGATATGTTGAATTATATGAGAAAAATACATTTGGATAGCCGCCTTTCCCAAAACAATCTTCTATTGTATTTTCTTTGTAGGATCCGGATACCATGAAATTACGAACTTTTCAACAAAATAATCTGAAGTAATTTAATAAATAAAGGTGCGTATTAAATTTAGAAAATCCTGATGAGATCTACGCACTGAAATAATATGTTAAATACTAATTCGTTAAACATTTCATTACATCTTTTATAATGTGCTCTTGCCCCCCTTATAGTTTTATTAGCGAATTTCCTTTTTATACGTATCTCGTATAGTGGCTACGTAATAACCACATGTCGTTTGTTACATAAGAGGACAACATCAATCAGCTGCTACATTGTTGTAAAATATAAATATTTTGAAGTTGGCTTAAAGAAGACCTAATCTGAATCCGAACACAATGGGCGCGTTCAGCCGCAGTCACCGGTGGGTAATCTACTAACCTATTATAAGTAAACGGTACTGGTGGACGCAACACCTACCGACCATTGTTATGCATCCACCGATGTTGTGTTTACGGTGGATTCGGTGAGTAACCGGACATTGTTGATTGTCAAGATGCGGTGGATTTGCCTATTAGTGACTATGGTAACCGGTTAGCCACCGGTGACTGCAGCTGAACGCACCCATTGTCGGACGATTCTACAGAAAAAATAGAAGTTCAATGTTACTAGATGCTTCTTGTCAGGTCGTTTTTTAAAACCAAATCAAGAAGATTTTTATCGTCACGTTATAAGTCTTGTAAATTAATTCTTTTTAGGATATTATGCATTAAAATCCAAAGTAACTAATGGTAATAGCCATAAACTAGATACTCAGTAATTTAGAAGTTTGATTAGACTTTACTATATGTCCTAAATTTAAAATAGATACCTACAGAGGTTATAAATAAATATGTGAAAGGTATATAGAAACCAACCGAAAAAAGCTATGAAGCTTGAAAACAATTATTAAAAAGTAAATTATGTTTTAAGATGCTGGGACAAAGCCTCAGAATTAACCATGAGCGTGTTTTGCTTTTTTGTGTGTGTAACGCCATAATGCCAGTGTTTTTCTTAATGTTTTGATTGGGAATGCTCCAAATCCAGCCTTTTTCACTACCTAATAGCCATTTTTAAAAGGCATAATTTAAAATATAGCCTAAAGAGAAATAACAAATGGATCCAGCTTCAAAACACCCTGTGCAAAAAATTGCGGCGGCCGGCGCGGCGCAGCGTCGCGATTCCGCGCGGTCACCCATCCAAGTTTTGGCCATGCCCGACGTTGCTTGATATTTTTCTACTGTCCAGACTTCTGTCCAAAAACAAACATGTTTCATTTTACTGTCCAGTATTTTTACTGACCGCTCGCAATGTTAATAGATAGGAGGAGACAGTAAATTAGTTCAGCGGACAGAAGAAATTTATGGAGCGCTAGTATCGCTCCGATTATTTTAACATTGATTTAAATGGAAGAGGAGCAATGTGAACAGGTCTCTACTGTCCGGTCTTCTGACCGTTTTACTGTCCCCGTCTATAAGGGCCTTAAACGTCAGACGTTGTCAGTAGTTGTGATCCGACTGCCCGTGTCTTATTGTTCTTGTGTGAAGAGTGATAATATTAGTGATAAATAATTGTTCTTTTGAATTTTCAGGCATTTTTTTATTAGTTTACAACATTTTTCATTCAATAAACTGGATTTTTGTAGAAAATTTGTGATTTTTTATGCATAATTTTCCCAATAGGAAATTTTTTTTATTTCTATAGTTATTTTTAGATCATTAAATTAGGAATAAAATATACTACAATGCATTTTTTATATAAAATTGATTTTTCTTCAAAATGATATAACTTTTAGATGCCTTATTTTGAAAAAAATATTTTTTTTGTGTTCTTTGAAACTTGACAATTTTACAAAAACCGTAAACTTTTCATACAAAGTATTTTTTGTGTACAAAAAGTAATAAATATGAGATTTTTTTTTACTTTTCTATGTGAAGAACCATATTTTTAAAGTTTTGTATATCCTGGTTTACTTATAAAAAATTATTTTTTATTTTTTACAAGTCTCTACTTTTGAAAAATGTTATAGAAAAAAAATTTGTGTTTTTAGTTTTTATAAGTAAACAGATCTTAAAAAAATTTTGTGTTCTACCAATACTGTATAATTGTTCCCTGTAATTTCCTGAAAAAAATGATAGTTTATACTTTGCTGCAGTAAATAAAAAAAATACCCCCGTTGCAGCAGACCTGCATACTCAGCAAATTTCAAATGCAAAACAACATATTTCAATCCAAAATAGCGACATTTGACATGTTTTGGTAAGCTCCATAAGAATAACATGGTGAATGAGTATGCAGGTTTGCTGCTACAAGAATATTAAAACTGGGTGGTTTTAATGCAATATTTAGTAGATATGAACTAGAAGAAGCCTTTTACCAAATTTTATCAAGATATGTTGAGAAATAAGCGAGATATAGAATTTTACTTATTCCCCATAAGGTTAACATAGGGACAACGTACTGTGTTTACCACTTTCAATATCTCAACAATATGTAACTAATGGACATAGAGCAGTGATTGAAGATACTAAATTGTTTGTTTTTTTGAGCTGAATTCAATGGTGCCAACGAAAATTCGATAAATTTTATTTTTCTTAGTAAAAAAACTCAAAAAACCAATTTTTGGGTGGATTATCCCCCTTTACCCCCCCTTCCAATGGTCCGATCGGGCTGGTTCACGAACTAGTCCGAGTGATTACCACTTTACACATCTGTACCAATTTTCATCAAGATCGGACCATTTTTACGGCCGCTATCGTGCTAACAGACACATATATATACAGTCGACTCTCGCTAACCCAAAAGTCCGCGGGACTGCGATTTTTCTTCGTGTTACGTATAGTTCGTCGTAGGCATAGTTCGAGTTGTAGAGGTAAACTAAATAAAAATTCGTGATGTAGAGGTAAAGAAAAAAAATGTAGTTTATACCCTACACCTTCAACAAATCCAAGCTTTTAACTTATCTAAATATTAGAAATCAATGAAAAATACAGTATTTATAATATAATAACCTGTAAAACACAAAAACAAATAAGATCATATTAATTCCGATTAAAAAGTCTGTAATCTTCCTCTGCTTAAACATGTGAAAACAATTATTACAGTATCGATCATAATTTTTAAAGAAACTTTACTGTATGCCCTATAGCTACAAAAATAAACTTATATCTTTGAATATTACTGTATTAAAAAATAATACTTACAGTACAGTATACAAAATAAAAAAAAAGTGAAATAAAATAAAGTAAACAGTTCAGAACGCAGGGATTTCGTATTACAGAGGTCCATTCGAAAACTTCGTGGCATGGAGGTAAACTTCGAGTTATGGAGGTAAAGCTTGAATCGAATTCGTCTTATCTACTGAACTTCGTGTTATAGAGGTAATTTTTGTGTCCCTTCGAGTTACAGAGGTAAAATATACCCGGAAAATTGGTACGTGTTATGAAAATTAGTTCGTATCATGTATAGTAATTTCTTCGTGTTAGACAGGTTTTTCCAAGGGGATTAAAAATAATTTGTGATATCGAGGATTTCGTGATATCAAGGTTCGTGTTAGCGAGAGTCGACTGTATAGATATATAGATATATATATATATATATATATCGATATACAGATATATATATATATATATCTAAAAATTCGAATGAATGGTGTTTTTTGCTTCTGGTGGCCCCAAAACGAAAAGTTATCATGGTCTCGGGCTTAGGTCTTACCATGAGACCTACGGTAATAGCTTCTTCCCTATAGGGGAAATTCGCTAATATATACAGCTTTAAAGTTACCACCATGGTGCAAAAGTGCACCATGTGTAATTTTTCCGCCCTATCATATTTTTCTTTGTTTGCTAATTTAATTTCGAGTTGCAATTCGACCTTTTTAAGGTTGTTTTCTAGATCTTTTAGCGTATCAGACGATTCCGCTACAATTTTGTCGCAAATTTCAGGCTTAAGGCCTTGAATAATGTATTGCGCTATCCTGTGGTCACTCATGTCCGGATCGTGTCTTTTACATAAGGTTAGGACTTCTAGATAGTATACTAGAACGGGTTGGTCTTTGCCCTGAACTTTTTTGTCCAAGACGCTTTGGAGGGTTGTTGCCTGCGCCGCGGGTGTGATAGTTGTTATAAAGGTGTCTTTAAAAGTGTCCCAGTTATTGGGTGGGTTGTTTTTGGTATAGTATTTATACCACGTGAGTGCTGTTCCTGCTAGGTATGCCGGAAATAATTTTAGTTTTGTTTCTCCCTGCCAGTTATTTGATTGTGCTGCTATTTCGTATTTATCAATGAAATCATTTGGATTTTCCGTAGGTAACCCGTGGTAGGTTCCAGCCGAAATTAAGGGAAGTTTTTCTTTATGGAGTGCCATTTTTGTGTCGGGAGGTAAATTAACCGTTAATTTTGGGATTTGGAGTAGATTAGAAGTGCCTGGTTGTTCTAGTTTAGGGTTTTGTGATATTTCTTCAGGGATATTTTGGCCTATATCCATACTTGGGAATAACGATTAGAAATTCTAACGATTAACGATAATCGTTAGTTTTTTCAACTAACTTCTAACTTATTCGTTAGTTTTTAAAAAGTACTGGAAATAACTTCTAATCAGTTAGAATCTAGTTAACGAATAGATTGATCTATTCGTTAGTAATTTTGGAGTTTAAATCGTTAGTTTTTGAACGGACAGAAGAATTTAAATACGAGTTTTTCACGCGACCGTAGAGGATTGCAGTTGCCGTGCTGGATGCTAGCGAGGGGTCAGCGCCCTTGATGACAAACAGCGCGGGGGGGTGGGGAAAGTCCAGTTGCTTTGGTATGCCGCCCCAGCCAATGGCAAGGCCGCAAGCACCGAGGGGTGGGGAGGGGGAATGTTTGGTGGTTTGTCATCCCCAAAACATTGTCTTCAGTTGATGTTTATCTCTGTCAAGTGTCAAGCAATTCTGCGGTAGCAACATAGCTGTGATAAATAAATTAAGCTTTATTAGTGTTTAGTTGGTAAAATAATTTAGTTTTTAGGTAAAGGCATTTCGGTACGTTCAAAGTTACTACTATTTTGAATGAGTGCAGTTATTAGTATTACGAATATTTCATGTAAATTTATATTTAAAGATTTCATATATTCATTTTGGTGTTTTCTTATTATTTTGTAATATTCAGTTGTAATTATATTTTTGTTGCTTTTTACTGTCCAAATTATATAATTACATATAATTTATGGTTATATTATAATTAAATACTTTGAAATGTATGGACGAGTGAATCTTTGAGAAAAAAAAAACACCTAGATATAAAGTAGAATACACACTATATTTTCTATTTTTTATGTATCTTCTTCGAATTAAATTTTCCATAATTTTGTGACATTTCATGATAAAATTAGGTCCAAGGAAGATAGAATGGTGTAGACAAACATTGAACAACTGGACTTATTTTTCAGGCTTTTTGGGGGCTCGGGACCTGATTCAGACTTACAGTGTGAAGACACTGAAGAAATTGATGAGGGTGACATTGAGCCAGAGCCTGTCACTTTAGCACCAATATTGGAGGACTCTGATGATTATGGACGGCTTCCTCCTCATCATCCCTGTGCTGCCCACACCCTGAATTTGCTAGCAACAACTGATGCTGATGCTGCTAGATGTGACCCTGCTTATAAGAAAATTGAGCGACTGGCGTTTGCTAAATGCCAAGCCATCTTCAATAAGCAGAACAAGTCTGCATTAGCAGCAGACATAGTAAAAAAGCACCTAGGCAGGTACTTCCTAGTACCTGGAGCAACAAGGTATGGTATAACTTCAATAATTTATTTTGAATTGCTAATTCTGACATTTTTTTAGGGACTAGTAATTAAATGTAGTATTAGCTAAAAGTAACATCATTATAGGGAATATAATGTGTAGTTTCTCTCCAAAGCCCATAAGCAGCACAGTGTGTTTTTTTCAGATGGAATTCCCAGTTTGACGCTATTGAGCTTCTCGTACAAAAAGAGGATAAGCTGGACGGTCTATGCAAGGATTTGGATCTGCCTACGTTTAAAAGGCCTCAAGAAATACAGTTTCTTGCTGAATACTGTAAGGTTAGTATTCGTCACCAAGTGTAATAACAATGTAATTAATTACCAGTGTACACATTTTTACTCACTTGTAGATGAAAGTGCTAATTATTTTTATTATTCAAAAAGCTACTAAAAATATTGGTAATTTGATTAGTTGTTGCACTCAGGTTTAGTCGTTTTTTGATTTTTTTCAGTTTATTTTTATTTGTGTAACTTTATGTTTCTGTAGGTGATGGAGCCAATCGCGCAAGGTTTGGACATTCTTCAGGGCGAGAAAGAAATGTATATGGGATTTCTTCTTCCAACGCTCACAGTTGTGAAATCTTCTCTAACCTCCCTGTCTGAACTCCAGTGGTGTGAGCCCTTGAAACAAGCTCTTCTCAAAGGATTTGAAAAACGGTAAATGCTTTTTTTATAATTGCTGGTAACAATGTAACAATTAAGTTCATATGGATCACTGTATTAATGTAATACAGTAACAACATGGTATTTTTATGACAGGATTTTAAGTGAAATGTGAATGTGATCTCAGGTCTATAATAACTTGCAATAGAAACCAACTGTTACCCTCTTTGATGTATTATTTGTAAAATTAATTTTCATACTTTTAAAAATTTTTGTAATTTTTAAAATATTCATGGAATTGTTTACTATACAAATCAAATAATTATATTCAAAGATTTTTTTAACAAATAACATATTTATGAAACGATATTTCTGCATTATTTCTTGTCAGGCCGTACAGTCACTCTTTATGTCTTTTAGCTAAATAGTGTATTTATTATTTTTTGAAGGTCTTGGAGCCTTATTTATATGTGTTATTTACTTATTTTGCATATGTTTGTATTGGATATGTTTGTATTGGATCTTGCATATTTTGTGTATTATTGTTACTATGACTACTATGGTACTGACTTAGTATCAAATTGTGATAAATGTATTATACATATTTATATTTTTCCATAATTATTTTTTGCAGGTTCTCAAAGTATTTCAAAAACTCTGATTTTGAAATAGGAGCCTGCCTTCTTCCACGATTCAAGCTCAACTGGGTGCCACAGACCTCGGAAAGGGAGATCATCCACAACACACTCTCTGGTGAATTTGTAAAGGCCGCGAAGAGAGAACCCTCCTCTTCAAGTGCAGCAGCAGGAAGGAAGGCTCCTCAAGAACAAGAACCCAAGAAGACTAAGATAGACAAGTTTTTTTCTGTAATCACACCCAAGGACCAGGGCGATCACGACAGTTTACAGATCGAGAGGGCCAAGGCGGAGTCCGAGCTGGCACGGTACCTCCATGACACTACAGATCTAAAAGAAATGTCAGACTTTTGTAAAAAGCTTTTCATAAAGTATAACACAGCCGTACCTTCATCAGCGCATTGTGAACGGCTCTTTAGCGCAGCTAGTCTGGTCATAACCAACAGACGTGGTAGGATTACTGACAGTAATTTTGAAAGCCAACTCCTTTTGAAATTTAACAAGTATTTTAAGTAAAGTAATGTGTAATGTGACAATGTGCAATATGTGAATGCGGTAACTATATGCAGTATGTGCAGCATTAATGTGAACATGACAATGTTAAATTATTAATAAACACAATTAGTTACCAATGTGTGCTTATTTCATTTCATACGATCCTTTAGAAAAACTGCCCAACAGCAAACTTTTCCGAAAACTAACTTTAAAAAGTAACTTTATTTTCTATCAGTTAGTTTTTAACTAACTAATAACTTCTATCAGTTACTTTTTTAACTAACTAACTTATAACTTCTATCAGTTACTTTTTACGGGACTAACTAATAACTTTTAACTAGTTAGAATTTTTTACTAACTTTCCCAACTATGCCTATATCGTCGTAATCCGCTTCAGATTCTGATTCGCAAGTTTGTTGTTCGTACAGATAGTTCCTTTCTTGCAAAAATTGTTGGATTCTAGTTAGTGAAGGGTATATTTGTAATTCTTCCTCCGTGAGATATGTCCTTTTTAATCGTTTCCTAAGTGTAGTTTTCCTATCCTCTGTTAATGGATCTTCAAGATATGCCTTAATATTAAGATATGCCTCAATATCTGCTACGATTGGGCGTAAGATACTAACTGTGTCCTCTTCTTTATATTTAATTTTAAATAAAGTTAGAATATGTCTGAGGGTGTCTTTGTTTACTCTGTATATGTCTGTTGGTAACTCGGGTCCTATTGGCGACATTTCATGATTTAAGGTTTATGTTTAGCAATTCACTAGAATTTTAACTGTATTTGTATAATTAATTTTGTATTTGTAACTGTTATTGAAATGAAAATTTGTTTTTGCAATTTATTTTATTTATTCACTCGTTAATTTATTAGTTGTTGGGCGAGAAATTTATTTGTTCCCTGTTTTGTAAATTTATTTATAAATAATATTTCTGATTATAATTAATTGTTTTATTCGGGTCGATTAATTTTGAAATCTGGCCTACTTAATACTTAATATACTCCCTAATTATGGCATTGGAATTATACACTCTTATCTCTAAAGATAAATCAAATGTCCTTATAATTAACACATATGCTCTTACTGTGCTCACTCAATTCTTGATGGTTAGATCAAAATGGCGTTCTCCACCATGTAAACTCTGGGAGTTCTGAGGGAACCTTAAACGGACTGGTTCAAAACATAGACTGTGTAACTCGCATGGCAAGTGAAAGGTGACACAAGGAACGTGGATTGATTGAACACACTATAGAGCAACAATTTCCTTTAATATACATGAGCTATTAAATATACATGGTGCACTACTTATTTACGGATCCTCTTGATATTTATATTAACAAAATATGTTGTAGGTCCCTGAGTGAACTATTGGCCTTGGTAGATTCAATTTTGCATAGTATTATACAAATTGAATACACATTCTATAGGTTAAAATATATTGTATTGATTATCATGTACCCTACAAGGACCTTAATAAAGATATTACACATTATATACAAGTACAAACCCTTTTACACAAAGAAAATCAAATATGACCCTTATATTTTGATAAGAATAAACCACAAGTTAATTATAACAACTTTTCACAAATGGTTAACCTTATTTTATATTTACAATTGTCTTTTGAAGACTTTCCTTCCTAAGTGTAGATAGGATCAATTTCTTAGACAGTCATTTCTTTAATGGATTTTATTTGTTTTGTTAATAAACAGTTTATTTTATTTTATCATTATTATCTTTGTTGGATACAAGTTTATTATTTAATATTTATTTATTTAAATTATTTATTATTCAATTCATCCCTTTGGGTTGGACTTTCAAATTCTTTCCCTGAGAGTTTAATTGAGTTTATAGTGCACCAAATTATTTTGATTTGATTGGGGACATACCCGCTGCATCTTTTCTGGTGGACCCGTGTTACGCCCGCGTCGCCAGCCAGTCGAAGGCCTGCGTGGATCCCCGAGTCGGTGTCTCCTCTCGGTGATCTCCACTCCTTTCGGTGATTTGCGTGATCCTCGGTGGTGTCTTCGCCCCCTCGGTGGTGTGCGTTGCCTCCTGACGGTGTGCGTCGCCTCAGTGTTGGTCTCCGGTGGTCTGGGTCTCATTCCGGTTGGATGTCTTCCGCTGGATGTCCCTCGGTGGTGCGAGTCTCGAAGTGAAATCTCGAAGTTCGTGCGTTGGGGAGATAGACTATCTCGAGGGTGCCGACGGGTGCTTAATGCTGTCCGCGACGGTTTACCAACTCCTACTCAATTCAGAGTGGCCCCTGAGTTCCCCAACTTATTACTTCTACTCCTCCTCAAAGACTGATTTCCTAACTCTCCCTTTCAATTTTCCATCACTCTCCCTTCCATCGGACTTTTCCCCCGTAGTGCTATTGTCACGCCCTCCTGCCAATCGGCGATGGTGAATCCGATACCTATGGAGCCATTAGGAGAACGACTGAAGTCCAGCCCTATTGTTCAGAATAAGGCGTGTCGCTGATGGTGAGTTATTCCAATTTTTCTAATATCATTCCTCTATGGGAATCGAACTGATCTCGGTCATTTGCCTCCTTCCTAGTAAGACCTTGAAATATAATGCTCTCCTATTGTATGTCGTCTAGATACGTGCTTCCTCGTGGGAGCTTATAAGTTTTATTTTAAACAATTTTTATTTGTTGTACTAATGTGAGAAAACCTGATTAATCTGATTAATAGTCGATTTCCGGATAGTTTATACTGTGTACAGACAGTAAAAAAAAATCAATTATATTGCATTGTATTATATTGTACTAATCTTAGGTGGTAAATTGTTGTTTCAGACGAGTTCGAGTATTATTCCTGTATTATATTCAATCGGTGTCCAGCCACAAGAGTAAGATTACTCTAATTCATAGAATCGATTTAGGAACAAATCGTAGACAAAGTCATAAATTTCAAAAAGTGTATTTTAAGTTAAACTGATACATTGAATACATTGATTATTGCTTAAGATGTGTTTCAATAGAATACCTCCTTTGGCTTTGGACTATTTCGAAATTTACTAAAAATTACACCCAAATTGGCCTCTAGGGTATGATTTTTATTAAAATATTAATTTGCTTTGTTACTTGGGATAAAGTATTACTTTGTTTGGTGAGCTTAATTACTTTTATAATTAAATCATGATTTTTAATAAATGTTTAGTATACCGTTTTTTTTTTCATTAATGTCATTACGGTTTTGAAATTTCAATCCAAGCTTTTTGGATTTTCCTGTTGCTTATTTGTATTTTTAATTAGTTTTGGATTTAAAGAGACAAGAGAAATAATTTAACTGGCTTAATAAAAGTAACATATTTGCCAGCTTTTGACATAACAATTTTAATAGATTCGGTGTTTAATAAGCATTTTTTGTATAAAAAAAACAATTTTTTAAGGGCTAAAAACCAAATAGTTATTAAAGTATCAGTTAAACAAGTGGGCAAAGTGCCTCTTTGCTGCATTCAAGAAAAGCGTGTGTAAGAACATGAATTGGTGTGGTGTGGTGTGGTGTGGTGTGGTGTGGTGTGGTGTGGTGTGGTGTGGTGTGGTGTGGTGTGGTGTGGTGTGGTGTGGTGTGGTGTGGTGTGGTGTGGTGTGGTGTGGTGTGGTGTGGTGTGGTGTGGTGTGGTGTGGTGTGGTGTGGTGTGGTGTGGTGTGGTGTGGTGTGGTGTGGTGTGGTGTGGTGTGGTGTGGTGTGGTGTGGTGTGGTGTGGTGTGGTGTGGTGTGGTGTGGTGTGGTGTGGTGTGGTGTGGTGTGGTGTGGTGTGGTGTGGTGTGGTGTGGTGTGGTGTGGTGTGGTGTGGTGTGGTGTGGTGTGGTGTGGTGTGGTGTGGTGTGGTGTGGTGTGGTGTGGTGTGGTGTGGTGTGGTGTGGTGTGGTGTGGTGTGGTGTGGTGTGGTGTGGTGTGGTGTGGTGTGGTGTGGTGTGGTGTGGTGTGGTGTGGTGTGGTGTGGTGTGGTGTGGTGTGGTGTGGTGTGGTGTGGTGTGGTGTGGTGTGGTGTGGTGTGGTGTGGTGTGGTGTGGTGTGGTGTGGTGTGGTGTGGTGTGGTGTGGTGTGGTGTGGTGTGGTGTGGTGTGGTGTGGTGTGGTGTGGTGTGGTGTGGTGTGGTGTGGTGTGGTGTGGTGTGGTGTGGTGTGGTGTGGTGTGGTGTGGTGTGGTGTGGTGTGGTGTGGTGTGGTGTGGTGTGGTGTGGTGTGGTGTGGTGTGGTGTGGTGTGGTGTGGTGTGGTGTGGTGTGGTGTGGTGTGGTGTGGTGTGGTGTGGTGTGGTGTGGTGTGGTGTGGTGTGGTGTGGTGTGGTGTGGTGTGGTGTGGTGTGGTGTGGTGTGGTGTGGTGTGGTGTGGTGTGGTGTGGTGTGGTGTGGTGTGGTGTGGTGTGGTGTGGTGTGGTGTGGTGTGGTGTGGTGTGGTGTGGTGTGGTGTGGTGTGGTGTGGTGTGGTGTGGTGTGGTGTGGTGTGGTGTGGTGTGGTGTGGTGTGGTGTGGTGTGGTGTGGTGTGGTGTGGTGTGGTGTGGTGTGGTGTGGTGTGGTGTGGTGTGGTGTGGTGTGGTGTGGTGTGGTGTGGTGTGGTGTGGTGTTATAGATGTGTCCAAAACAGATTTTTGAGAGCAGTAAAAATGCTTAACAAACGATTTTTATACTAATCCTTTCCTACAGTCTGGAAAAATATTCAAAAAAATAACGCGTTGGTAATTTTGTAGGTCAGAAACAATCAACTTATAGATGGTCAGGCAACAACAAATATTGATCACATGTTTACATTCAGTTGCCTAATTAATGAATTTCAAACATAAATAGAGCATTACCACATGGTGTTAAGAAAAAAGAAAGATGTGTGTAGAGTCAGCTGGTGTGACGTAGTTGGGCTCATGAAACTAGCGGACCTTGCGGTGTGAAAGCTGAACTAAGACTGTAAGCATGAATATTTTTACTGAGTTGTGTAAACTGGTTTTTATTATAGTCATTGTAAGTGCTAGTTGCGTAATCCCAACTTCGTCACACCAACTAACGCTGCACACACCTTTCACACTATGGCATTTACGGGCTATTAATTTCATGGTGTTTTTGACTGTTTGTTTTTCTTAACTGGAAACACTGGAGTATGCTAAGTGCACAAAGTAAAACTGAGTGAGTAAAGAAAAAGAAATACAGGAATCACCTGTTTTGTATGCATATTGAGTTTAGTGATCACTTGTGCATTTTGCGACCACAATACTCCTACAGTTACTTCATAGGGTTACTTCTATCATTTTCACAACATCAATTAAAATCACGGTCATCTTTTGCAAGGTCACTTTTGCCGCTGCTGCAGTGTAGGCCTACCCACAATCTTTAGAAATATACATGAACAAATTTAAAGGCATTTGGCTCTGTTTATAAAGTTGAATAGTAAATATATGTAATTAATTAAATTTCATGGCTTCTTTTGCAGCGTGTTATTTCAAACATTTACCAGAAGTTGTATACCTACACCCGCTATTTTTGTACATTCAAATTCAAGTCTATTTAAATAACTTGCAAAATAATGTCAGTCTTTTACCCGTGATTGGTAAAAATTTCTCATGCTGAAAGCTTTTCAGACTAAGCGGACTTCAGATTACAGTACCTACGTTCAGAATTATTGGACTACACTGTATACTCATAGCTGTAACTCACAAGCTCACCTCTATGTTTAGCCCATTTGACCGCAGCTCTCCACAGCTCAATTTCTGACACAGCAAGCCCATCCTGCTCTAATATCCTCAAAAAGCTGTCAGCATTCATCCACAAAAACTGTGGGCTGGTTAGAATGTTGTCTGTTTCATATCTTAAAATCTGTAAACAAATTGTTTTCTCTGGAAAATCTGCTTTAATTAAGAAACAAATACCTGTCTATCTTGGCAATAGTGTTATTCATAAACTCCTAGTTTATAATGAACACCCAATGACATGTCTATTAACTACAATATATATATAACTTTTTAGACAATCACTTAGCAGAAGTGAAAAAATAGTGATTAGATACAAAAATGTTCACATTGTGTTTGTAAATCAGAAGACAAGCACACATTATTCTTAGTTCAATTTTTTTTTTTAAATCATTTATGACTATACAGTACTGAAGCATTTGCCGCAATCTCAACATTGTAGAAATAATTATTTCAGAGATTAGAGTGATTTTATCACGATCCTCCATGGAAATTGTTGGACATAAGGCTGCACCCATGGGGGGGGGGAGGTTTCAAAATGGTGTGAATTTCCTCCCCATTGAAATTTGTAAAATAAGATCAATAAAGCGGAAGAAAATGCATAACTTTGGTTAAAAAATAATTGCAAATACATTTATACTTCACAATTAACTATATTTTTGGAGAATAAATAGGAAATTCCATTTTTAGAAGTTAATTTTAACTGATAAAATTGTAAAAATCGACTAGTTTAACTCAACATTTTGGGCGAAATAGACCTCTGCTTGAGGTCAAATTTTAACTGTTAAATTTGACTCATACCATGACCAACTCTGATAATAAGCCCTTGGCCGCCGAACTAACAACAAGAATCAAGAAGTTTATTTTCAGAGAATATACATTATTTACAGAAAAAAAGCTTAAAGTATATACATGGAAGTTATTACCCACAAGACTATACATCTGTGAATGGGGAAGAGTCTCTCAGTCACTTTTTGTTTATACTAAGGAAAAAACTTAAATATTTAGAAATTATACTAGTTAAACTTAAAAACAACTATTGGCTAAAAGAAAAGAACAGTGAAACAAATTTATTATTATAAAAATCATTTAGGGCGATTTAGTGCATAATATAATTTTTCAATGTAAAATAATAATACCACCATTACTACTGCTACTAATAATAGCAACAATAATAATGATAATAAAATAACAGTGATGGGCTTGATACAATAAAAAAATTCTCTCATATGCAATAAAACTGTAGAAGTAAGGCTAGGTGTCATATTGGAGTGTAAAAAAAAAGAAACTGTTGTGTGATTTAAAAAATAACATTAAAAAAGTAATTTATGTGTATGGCGACCCTATTAAAATTTCTGCAGCTTCGGCGCCAACGCGGAGCAGCCACTCCTCAACCCTCTGTTTGTAACAACCAAAAAGCTTTTAGGACTTATTTTTGAAAATAAACAGAATAATAAATTATAGTATTTTAATTGTATCACTGTGCGGAAACAAATTTTGGATATAGAATTTTGTTCAAACAAAAAGTCACAAAATGAAAACAGCAATGCCAACATTGGCCTACAATTATATGTCAAGTCCAAATATAAAAATAGTAACTTTGCATTGCAGATGCCACACACCAAGAGGACAAGAGCTTATCATGGACATGCTAGACATTTATACATTGTGTAAATTAAGTATTTAAACAAATCAATTTTTTTAAACCGAAATAGAGAGAAATATTTTGTTTGTGACATTGATTGTCGACAAAGGTTCTGGAACGTTTAACATCAAACATTTTGTTTCAACCCCCCCCAACAGGGTGGGTGGTAGAGAATACAGTACACCTCGGATTATCCAGACGCCACACTATCCGGATCCCGGATTATCCGGACAGGTCCATCCGAGAAATAAAAAAATTAAAATCACGACAAAAACATGATTGTAGCGAGTTTACGGGTGAAATATGTGGTCGCTGGGTGAAATGCACCTTCTAAAAGTAAAATACAAATATAAAAAATACATTATGTTATTTCTTAAGAAGAGTTAGTTACTGTAATAAGTTTTGAGTCACTTTAAGTTTCGTCATGATTATTTCAAGTTTGAGTTATTTTTAGTTATGATTATTTAAATTTAAATAATTGAATATTTTAATCTGGCATTTTATTCCGATCCTAAACTGTAAGTACGGTAAAAGTTAACATTATATTCGTAGGATTAATAATAAAGTTTGGTTCTTATATTTATTTCAAAACTGAACCCTCGTAAAATATAAAAGACTAACATGTTGTACAGACTTGACACGCCGTTTACTGCATCAATTTAGCAGAGGCAAAGGTACGCGATCACTATATTTAGGCGATATTGTAATAACCTCGGATTATCCGGATTTTTTGTCATCCGGATCGGTGTTCCGCCACATTAATCCGGATAATCAGAGGTGTACTGTAACTTAATTTTTCCAAATAGCAGCCCATATTGAGTGACCCTCATTTTGAAGAGGTTGTCAAAAGAAATACAATGGCGCAAATCTGAGGTCAATATCTTACCCCAAACATCAATGGCAAGCATTTTAAATTTTGAAATGGTCCCACGAATTAAGTATGGATACCCCAACTTATCTTTTAAATGAGTTTCATTGGGTAAGCTAAATTCTGTATACCCTTTGTTTGTAATTCTGTATACCGTTATTAGATTGAAAAGTGGATATTTTTGTCATATTTCCAATTTAGCCCTGGCCCCAAAAATAGGTGTTTTGGGGGAAGCCCCAAAATTTCAAATGCAAACTCCTATTGAGTGGCCCCTCATATTGAAGGGTTTGTCAAAACAAAAGCAATTGTGTAAATCTGTCAAGTTGTGTAAGTCGATATGTCACCTCAAGCCAAAATGGCAGGAACTCAAAATTTGGGTGAGAAAGCCCCCGTTTCACCAATTCAGAACTTTGAATGCCTGTCATAGCATTTTGTATCAAGTGATCCCTCATTTCATAGCCCTTGTAACGCTAAAAACAACGAATTAAATTGAAATCCGTTGTTCCTCTAAAGTCATTACAAATTTTGAATTGTTGAAATGGGTGCTTTATTACCCAGTCAAATTTGGAATACCTGCCATTTTGGCTAGAGGTGACATATTGACTTCATGTTTGCACCATTGCTTTTGTATTGACAAACCCTTCAGTATGAGGTGTCACTCAATAGGGGTTTGCAATTGAAATTTTGGGGCTGCCCCCAAAACCCCTATTTTGGGGGCCAGGACTAAATTGGGAATATGACAAAAATATCCACTTTCCCATCGTATACAGAGTTTAGCTTACCCCATGAAACTCATTTAAAAGATAAGCTAGGGTATCCATACTTAATTCGTAGGACCATTTCAAAATTTGAAATGGCTGCCATTTTTGTTTGGGGTAAGATATTGACCTTGGGTCTGCGCCATCGTGTTTCTTTTGACAAACCCTTCAAAATGAGGAGTCACCCAATATGGGATGCTATTTGAGAAAAATAAGTTACCCCCTACCACCCACCCTGTTGGGGGATGAAACAAAATTTTTGATGTCAAAAGTTCCGGAACCTTTCTCAACTAATAATACCACAGAAAAAATGTTTCTATCTATTTCAATTTAAAAAACAAAGATTTGTTTCCATACCTATTTAATTTACACACTGTATATAAACATATACAATTTGTATAAAAGCAGTTCAGTATCTAAATATAGCATAAATGCAGTCTGATAACATATGATACTTGATATGTTACTGAGGGGTGTTATAAATATGCACAGGATTTGCTCAGCATTAGTTGGGGGGGGGGGGGGGTGGGAAACATACATTTTCAAAAAATTCCTAAGTGTTGTACAACTTTTATTAGAGCTCTTGGTCATTTGTTAAGTTTATAGAGTAGGAGTCACCTAAGTTGGCCAAAACGAAAGTAAACAAACTATTATCTTCTTACGAACTTAACCATAAAATCCAGCTGTGCTGAAAACATTGTCAAAGAACATCTGTTTTAGTATAGCACTTGCAATATAAGGCAAGTTCTGATGCAATATTGCAACTGGAAGTTCACTTGCGCAGCTTAAGATATTACTAAGGGGCTTTTCCAAATTAATTAAGTATTAACAGGGAGAGGATGTGTCATGGATGTGGCATGGTTGATACTCTTAGATTTTCTTATAAAATAATATTTACAAAGTAAAATGGGCGAGTTTTTGAATTGTCAGTACTACTTGCTGCAAGTCAGCATCTGAAAAGAGAGATTGTCAGGGCTTGTAACAGTTCTTGAGGTTGAAAAAAATAAAAAAAATAACTCAAATAAGAAAAAAAAAACCAAAAAATAACCTTTGGTACACAAAAAATGCTGCTAAAAATTAGAAAACCGGTGTTATATTGGGGATAATACATTCTTAACCTTGGTAAAAAAGAAAATCTCGACAGACTAATCACAAATCTGCCTAGATTTGACGGCGAGACTTGGTTTTCACGCAACGAGACTTAGTTTTCACACATTTTAGGATGATGAGATTCGTCTGCCGCGATGCTGCTACGAGATCGTCTGACAAACGAATACTGTAAACAGGGCTTGTAGCAGTTCTTGAGGTTGAAAAAAATAAAAAAATAACCAAAATTCCAAAAAAAATAACAAAAATAACCAAATTCCAAAAAAAAATAACAAAAAATAACCAAGAGCAAAAAAAATAACAAAAAAAAAAAATAACAAAAAAAAAAAATAACCTGTTACAAGCCCTGGATTGTTTCTTACTGCGGTCAAAATTTATTAATATTAGCCCAGGAAAAAATAAACAAGCAGTTGAACAAACTAAAATACATGTAAATCAAGAAATAGAATCAAATTAAACTTTGACAGCTATGTAAAAAGGTTGAACGAAAATAAAAAATTCAAAAATAGGCGATATTGTAAACATTCTATAACCTATAACAACATTGTAAACAAACGCAACGTGGCGATTTGACAGTTCTGAGAAAATGTAAACAGACACCACACCATATGTAACTGACAATGTTTTCAATGTGACTTGTATAAAATTTTTTGATGAGATGATTAGTACAGTTTTGGCCAACTTACGTGAATCCTACTCTACTTTCTTAATTAAAAAAAAAAAACTTTTAGATTTTTATCCTGAACGAAGCCACAGTACCTGCAGTAGTCTATATATGGTTATATTTATCAAGACTTACATCAGTTATGGCCGCATTGAGCTCGAGATGTGTATAGCAAGCAGGGTTGTTTAGAAGGGAGCAGATATTGTCTGTGTTGAGCAGCTTCATCAGCCTCGTCGCCAGTTTGTCTTTTAAAGTTTTTATCATATACTTCTCGGCGGCATACAGCAAGTTGTCTGCCTCATCAAAGCACATTTCTTGGGTTGTGTCATTGCCATATACATACCTGGAGAACATGTGTGATAATACGATCATGGGTGGGTCAATCAAAGCTTTTTGAAGACCTCTATATTAAGTAGAAATGAAACTTGAGAAAATTAAGTGCACAAATTGAAGAGTTGGCCTGCTCTTTGAGTATTACTTAAATTTTGTTAATGGTATCACCATTAATTATACCACCAAACTATTCAGTAGAACCTCACAATTCGAACCTTGATGATTTGAAAACCTCTTCAATTAGTATATTTTGTTTCCCTTCAAAAAACCATAATATTTGAATACACCAACAATTCAAAATGTTTTACCTATAATTTTGCCTCTGAAATTCAAATATTGCCTCCTCGAGCCTCCAGAATTCAAATTTTGTTGCTGTACCTCGAAACACTACCCCTCAATTCAAAGTAATTTTCTACAATAACAACATAGATTTCTTAGCAAACTTGAACATGCTTGTCCATAATCCTATCTCCATGATTTGAATTTTTTCTGCAATAACCTCTATAATTCAAACCCTCGATGTTTCAAACTTCATTAAGTTCAAAATAAATTGGCAGTTCCCTGAATTTTGAATAAGTGCGGTTCTACTGTAGCAAGCTTTACCTATTTAGGCCTACCTATGTACAATAGCTAAGTGTTTCTGAACTTTTGTCTATATATGGTAATAATAAGACTTTTGTCTAGATATGGTAATTTATTTAATAATAAGACATATTAAGGCTATTTCACACTGTTGGTCACAAAGTGATTGGTAGCGATAAATTGATTATCAAAGCTAAACAAATAATCGGTATAGATTGAATAGATACTTGATGACTGTCAGCGCTTTGATTTCAGATTTTGCTTAGCCTACATAAGCAAATTGAACTAAGGATGACACAGGTCCCTGAGCACGAATTAGTGATAAAAGTGTGAAAATATATTTAAAACTACAGCGCGGTCTTACCAATTAAGTATCTTACAGAACTCTGAAACATGTCACCTTATTGTAACTGTTGGCCTTTATTGTTCATGTAAAACTCACCTTAACATTCCCTTAAAGGTCTCTGGGTTGATGTCCTTTATCGGGACATCATTCTTCTCTTTCAAATTACTGAATTCAAGTTCTGCTCTGAATACCTCACTGTGGGCCATAAGCATCAGTTTCACAGCACCAATTCTTTCCTGAAAAATAATTAATATGACTAATGTATTGCTATATTACCTCGGAAAAACTGCACAATACTTCGTATGAAATTCATTTTAGGTAAATTTACTGAGTGTTTAAGTAAAAACTGTAATGGTATGTTGAGATTAACTTTTTTTACGTACCTTTTGATTGTGAATCAAATATTGTGACCAACAACTTTTCAATCATCAATTTTATAAGCCGTATTAGAAGGTGAGTAAGTTCACTGTATTCGGCATCGGTAACGTTAAAAATGTGTTTTATATATCTTGCATGGGCGTCCATCAATGTGGGCAAGAGGAGGCCCGGGTCCCCCCCCACAGATTTATAGTAGTAGGCTAAATATGGTTTTTGAACAGGTTTTTATAGTTTTATTTTATTAAAAATAATATAAATTTTGGATTACAGAAAGTGCTATGAAATAAGCCAAGACGTTGTCATTTTCTGTTTGTCATTTTGTTTTTATTTGTAATCTTATTCAAAGATAATTGCTGAGTAAAACAAATTTATTGTGTTTTAATATATTCCCTTAACTTACTAAAATCCCCCGCACAGTTCCTAAAAATTAAGCCCAGCTGGCCCCTGTTTTCAGTTCTAATCTTCATAAGTTTCCCGGGAGACTCTTAAACCTCTTTGTTTGCTGGGGTGTAATATATACTGTAATAATAATGATAATAATCATTTGAAGGGGTCTCGCCAGTAACGTAAACGACAACTTTTTCAAAATTGAGATTTCTATGCAGTAAGGTTGTAAACGACATCCTGCATCAGTGCAGGGTATTTTTTCGTTGATATCTCTTGTGTTGGCAGCACTACCACAGGTTGAAAACCAAGCACTGTTGGTCCCGCAGTTGCAGCAACGTTGTAACCGCCAAAAATGGCAACATCGCCACGCACCGTTCTGTCGCCGTCCGTAGTAAAAAACGCCCTGTTAAGTTTGAAAGTTGGACCAGAAATGTACGTAAGCAGAAGAGAAATGCTGGGGAACCGTACATAAATGAAAAGAAGAAACCAAAAGAAATGCTGCAAACGTTGTTGCAAGCGCCAAAGCCGGCAACAACGTTGTAAACGACTGTCATTTACAAAGTTATTGCAATTTTAAAATCAATTTTTTGTAATAACTTTTTTACTACGTGCAATAATTCAAAAGAAGTGAGCTATACTCGACTTGAAAATTATTCTTTGTGAAATAACTCCTCTTTCATTGAGTGATTAAAAGTCGTGAAATTTGTTCGAACGAAGTGAGTTATACTGGACGTGAAAATCACTCTTTGTGAACTAACTCCTCTTTTATTATTTGATTAAAAGTCGTGAAATTTGAACTATATCATATTTATACCCCAAAGATTGTTTTAATTTATAAATGAGTAGTTAATTATATGTTTAAATATTTATTTTTTAGTTAATAACCTTCATTTCATTACCGCGCTTCATTCGACCTATACGCGCCATAGGAGCGTACTCCTAGTATTGTAATACTTTATAGTTTGGCTAGTTTTATGATATTATAATTATTTATAACAAATAAAACATGTTTACATCATTACATTCCAAATTATATGTTTTTTCATTTCCTGAAAAATTTACTCTGTGTCGCTTACAACGTTACTGGTGGGACCCCTTCATTTATTGCCTTAGGTGTTATAAAAATACATGGCAATATTAAATTAATCTTATTTATAATGATAACTTTTATAATAATTTTAAGTAGGCCTACATCCAATAATTTTCTTCTTGAAATTCTTGATTTTATAAGGGCATTTTTCAGTAAGAATACTTTTAATTTTTTCTTGAAATGTTCTGTTTTGATAATAAAGTCCATTTTTCAAGTAGCCTATGCTATTGTATAATTTGATGCAAGTAGGCCTATGTAAATTTAATTGACTTCTTGAATATTTGCAAAAAGGTATTGTTAATTTTGAATTATTTCTTGTTGAATGTTGATGTGTATGGCTAGAATAATTTATTATATGTTTTCTTACAATAAAATATTATGAAGAACATAAATTGATGTCAATGTCATGATTCTGAATGTTTTAAATACGGGTTTGCAAATGTGTCCAATTTTTAACTCCTGCTAAAATTCTTACAGCTTTTTTTGAATTTTAAATACTGTTTTCGCTTCATTAGAATTTCACCATATAGTTCCATAAAACTTAATTGACAATGAATGTAAGCATAATTATTATTAAATTTGTTGGACTTTTCCTATCGCTTCTAGTGTTTAAACTACACTACGTTTGAAGAGGTATTGAAACTCCTCTCGTTTTCAAGTTACTTATTAACCTCTTTTCTTGGTTTTTTTTTATTTTTGACATACAATTTACACTCATCCAACATTCAATAGCACAGAAATCTCATTCACACAAAAAAATCATACAAAACACATAGAACATACATACCTAATAATACAGAACACAGTTTTTTAGTTCAATATGTTTTAGTTTTAATTTTCTTTCCGTATTAAACTTATGTATGTTCAATGTGTTTTTTTTTTTACTGGAAAGAAAACATTTACCTTTTTATACATGTGTAACCAACTAGTCAGCAACTTAATAAATTTTTATTGTGTTGTTGTTTTTTACCAGTTTTTACTCGTTCGACTAGTTAGATTGATTAGACTAGTCGATTTTTACACGGTGACTAATCAACTAGTGTGAACGACTAGACTAGTCGATGTTAAAAAATAACAGACTAACCATTAGTCGATAATGAAAAGTAGTTGATGTTCCCATCACTACGCCTAATTTACTACACGGTACATCGGCTTTGTAATACATCGTGAGAACTGGCCATTCGTCATGAGAACTGCCAGCTGCCAATGTGATCAGCATCGCCGTACGTCGCAAGAACTGCCCGCGGCCAGCCAGGTCAGCTCGCAGCTGTTGAGATAATCAAATTGATTCCGTGATCGACTATTGTTACAGTTTTTTCATTATAAAACCTGAAAGATAATCTATTAATCTTTCAATTTAATACTTTGATTGCTGCAATATTCCGTTATTCCGTATTCTAACAGAATTTTACTGCAAAATCAGTTGATTAATCTGGGATTTCTCAGACCGATGTAGCGTTTTTACCATGGCAGTTTAAAACTGAAATCATGAGTTTTTCATGGCAGTATGAAAACCAAATGCAAATTTTTCTTGGCAGCCAAAGGGTTAAAAAATGTTAGACTAGGCTACACCATGGGAATTTTTAAGTTATATATAACTTATTGTGGTTGCACTCCAGTTGACTGAGGCAAAAAAGTGTACTTACAGGGTCTCCTTGAGATTCGTTTCCCACTTTAAAATAACAGTCGAACTTTGGTTTGCTGGAGAATAAGAAACGAATAAAATCTGGTGTAGGAGACTGAGACGATGCCATCTTGGACTTATCTGACTGGCTATGCAGTAAACTATTAGGTTCAGTATAATATATATGAAATAACGTAACTTTAGAGGTAACTAACTAATTACAATAAGTTCCGCACGCAACTTTCAATACATCTTGATCACATAAATCTAACTCCACGTGACTTGATAAACAACCTAATATAATAACCTAACCGGACGCTGACGTTATCAATTTACCGTGCACGGCACGCCCAATTATGCTTGCGTTTGCGTAATCTTTTATCTTATCATGCGAACCTGCGAACACTCACTCACACACAGTGACACCTCTCCTCAATGTCGTCAACAGGTGTACCCATCAAGGAGGTTAGAGTATATATATTTTCAAATATTCGAAGATATTAAATTACTTCTATCGTGCTGTTCCAAGGCGACACTAAGTGTCGCCTTGGCTGTTCCCGTACATCAGTTTAAAAAAATACACTACAGATTATTGGGATTAATCAATTTATTAGCATTTACAACATGTTTTTAAGAACTGATTCGAATCTTTGGTCATTCTTATAAGATTCGAATCGTTTCATACCGAACGGCAGCTCGTTATTGCCAACCTGGGGGGTGTTCCTAAACGCGTTTCACAAATACTAGCATAGATAAAAAATACCTCAGGAGTAGATAGTTCATTCTTACCGGCAACGCAGACTGTTCGGGCAATGGCGGGCCGACGTAGTTCTGTTCGGGCGCACCAGACTGCGCTGCCGCGCTCCCTCCCCCAAACCCCCCCCCCATCACCACACCCCGCTAGCCCGCTCTCCCGCTCTCATCTCTCATCGTTGCACCCGTTTCCTATAACACAGGCTTGCCCTGGCCTCGGCTCCACGCGTGCGGAAGACACCGCTGAGAGCGCGCCAACTCGAGGTTTAGACGTTTGCGCACTCGCCCTACCCGTGCTGGTAATGGACGCAATTGTAATTTTTTTTAATACAATAAAAATGCTCAGTTTATTAATAAATAATTATTAAGAATTAAATATATTAACTCCTTCCACGCCTTTAAAACAGAAGTGACGGTGAATAGTCACAAAATATTCGCGGGAAACATCTGACTGCTGAAGTGTAAAAATAGCCTGGCTTATTTCGCTTATATTCAGTCTTTGCTATCGTTTGGGATAGTAGCTTGGGGCGGATGCTTGAAAAGTATTCTTGAACCTCTCAATGTTGTACAAAAATCAATTCTAAAAGCAGGATTTGGTAAAAACAAACGATTCCCGACTGACGCTCTATTTCATGAAACATCCGTTCTTTCTATTCGAAAACCTTTTATTAAACATATTCTAATTAACATTTACAATAACTTCACTAGCATTTTTCAAGAAATTTCACATTTGCATGATACACGGTATTCGTCAAGAGTCAGAGTTACTACTTTGCAACTAAACTATGCATTTTCCACAACAAATTCCTTTTATATTTCTCATATTATTTTTCGAAACATTCGTACAAACTTTCCCGAATTAAATCTGTTTGAATCACCCTCTCTTAATTTATTTAAAGTTCGTGTAAAAAAAATGGCTACTAAGTTTAAGTATCGACGAAGCAGACCGGATTATTACGGCGGGTTACCGGCGCGCCAGACCTGACCCTTGACTTGACTGACCTTTGACCATGACCACCTCCGGCCGGCTCATGCTCCGACTTCGTCCACTCTATTACTTTTATATCAGACCATTAAAATAAAGAAGCACAAACCGTAACCTAGTTTTAAAATCATATTTTCTCCATTATTTTTTCTAAAAACAACAAATTTCCTAATTATAACTTCATTAATTATTTTTTTAACAATAATTTCCAATAAAGAGGTCAAACTTACGATATTTTTGTACTGCAACGCAGCAGACGCACAGGCATTTGCCTATGTCTGCTGATTCCATAAAACCATTCCTTTTTTCTTAGCAGCCTATAAAATTGTAATAAAACTCTTAATTTATTTTTTGCATTTGGTATAGATTTATGTTTTTTGTGGATTATATTTGTACAGCTGTTTATTTTCTTGGAATAAACGTTTCATTCATTTCATTCATTCATTCATTCATTCATTAGTTTTGCAGTTCCATAATTAGTTGCGACTTTCGTTTCCTGATGGTAAGTAATTAATATTGTTTTGTTTTAAAACAGCCTGAGTATTACTGGTACTGCCCGTTACTATAGTTACATATTGATGAGGGGCTGTCTTGTGAAAAAACGTAATAATGCTTTACATAAAAACAACCATAACTCTTACGTAAATTATTGTTAGTACCTGGTGGACCGAGCCGACCGAGCCTTGCTCGGTGTTATTTCATGTTTACCAGTTCATCCAGTTACTATAAAATATTTCAATGTCATAAAATGTATCAATATAAACCTTTTTTATTGCTCCATGGACTCTTCATCCCACCTGCTGTATTTTCCCTTGATAGCTGTAGATTCCAAACAGCTGTTATTATTACTTCATTTGCTGACACTTTCCTTGTTTATTTTCGTTGCTATCACGGCAACCCATAAGGCCAATGTTAAAATTTTACAACTTTAAAATTCGATTTATTACGTTATTAGATTTTCTCTGGCCAAGTAATCTGCGTAAAAGACGTTTATTTTGAGTCATAAATTACTTATTTCCAGACTTTGAAAGAAATCCTCGGAGCCGTTTTTGAGATAAATGTGCAAGCAAGCAAGCATACAAGCAAGCAAGCAAGCACGCACGATAACATTACTCATATGTAGAGTATAGGATAATTTACAGCCAACTTACAACAACTTAAGTTGGCTTGATGTTGTTACATTCAGCATTCAGCCAACTTAATTTTTCTAAAGATTTACTCAGTTATATATTTATTGCAAGAAATTGGTTTCTTACGAAAAGCCATGAATTTACGCTGTAGCTCTGCCAAGTTTAGAACAAGTTGTTGAGTCTATTAATGATGATTCGAACTTGGACGTAATATTAATCTTTTTTAAATATTGCCAATGAACACGCATTTTTTACTATTAAGCATTGCCCCCAAAAGGGTGGGGCTGGTGCAACTCTTGGTCACAGTTTTAATTTCTTTCATATTTGTTGCAGAATATTTTACAGCAGATCATGATCAAAAATTCAAAAATATGTATTTCAATAAAATTTAGTAAAATAGGTTTTGTGATTAGTTACAATTTTAATGTTTTAATCCGTCTAATTTTTTCTACAATAAGCAAAATCACTGACAACTATGTTTAACACTATCTGGTGGCTTGGAGGGAAGTATGACGCCGAGTATCCTTATCCTTATATATATTTAATACGTGAAGCCTTTTTTTGTTAACGCAACTTGTCCCTTATTTCTGGACCAATTTTGACGTTTGAGTCTGTTTGAGGTGTCGAAACATTCGTCTCATTTCGTAGTATTGCATTAAGGTAGATTTAAAAATTTAGATTTGGCTTATTCTTATTTAAGGTATGAGCCACTCTCAAATGTAGGTTTTCCCCTATCTACTCTTTTAATAATTCAGTTTTAAAAATCTTCAGACAACTAAATCTACAGTTCTACTGGACCGATTCTATTAATTGATGGCTCGTTGGAAAACTTCATCTGTGTAGATTTGCAATAATTATCAAAGCTAGACTTTTTTGAAACATTTACGATGAAAAAAATAAAAAAGCGTAAGTACGTAAGTAACTTCACTGAAGTGATGTCGGTTTGTTGTTGTCAACTGTAAACATTTAGCCCAAAGTTTCTTAAAAATTATCTTCGATGTATTGCGGTGGTAAATTTGTCGATCGTAATTTTAGTGGAAGGATTAAATTTACGAAATCAAAGATAGATAAAGAGCAATCTCGATAGTCCGACACGTTTGGTAATCCGACACCGCAGCGGCCGCCGTAACTGCTGTGAGTGCAAGAGAGAGCGAGCATTACTGTAACCCGACACCGACCTAGGAGGATACATTAGTAGGAGAGGACACACACACACACACACACACACACACGAGTTGCTTTGAAGCCAACGCAGCGGCTGGCTGGCCGGCCGAACCGCGCGGCGGCGACGCGACGGCGCGGCGGGAACATGACCTGCTCATTACAACATATAATACCTAAATTAACATGACTATATGAATATTTCTTAATTGATTTTGGTTGAAATCAATTGTTACATCGGGAGGGTGATGCCAGCGGTTGCGTTCGTGTTCTTTCCGACTCCTCCGACCAGTCAATGTTCGTCTTCTTCTTATCGGTGGCATTATAAATGCACCAAATCCAAAAATAGATTTTCTCAGGTTAATATAACTTCGAAAAACACTATGAGATATCGTAAACTACATTGTAAAACTGGTAACTGCAATGTTTAAAAAGCTTTAAAAACTTCATAACATAAGCTAAATTATATAATAAATCGTTTAAAAAAGAAAACTGTTGAAAACAAAGGCAAACAGCTGTAAATATAAAACTGCCAACTATGTCGCCTTGAAACTGCTCTTTTCGAAAAATTAATTATAATTGCTGCAGTCTGTGGTTTATTACAGAGCTTGGCCATATGTTCCGTTTGTAAACAAAGTAAACTGAGCTTGCTTCAATGTCCATGAATAGCGCCACTGTTCCGAAACTTCAGCCCTTTACTGTACTTTAGTGACGCCTTTTTTAAAAATTCTGAGACTTGTTGGCAAATCTACATAAAAATCCCTTTCATTTGACACCTCAAACGTTAAAATCTGTCCAGCCGTTACTGCGGTTGGACTGTGAAAAGAAAACCGCTTGCGTATTAATATATAGATTTATTTATATAATGGTTTTTAACAGTTTTTATTTGGTTTCCAAAGAAACCATTGTTTATTTTTCATTGAAAATCCGTGTGAAGAACGGGTAGAACGTAGGACAGCTAGTTTGTTATATAACTTCACTAAAATTACATATTTCCGTGTAAGAAATTAAATTTTGCATCCTTCTTGTGCCTTGATAGGTTTTTTTTACTTTAACCATACATTCTCATTCAAGGTACTTTGCCGGTTACGGTGTTCAGGCCAGCTTGAAGCAGTTTGACTGCGACGACTGCAGAAAAGAGTTAACCATGGCTCCATCGGCTGCCGACACCGAAGAGTCCCTCATCAGAAATCGTGAATACAGATGTGATACATCGAACCTCATGTATCCACAAGATGAAACTGTGGAAGTAGTGGATGCTGCGCTCATAGTTTTGGACTCCATGTTGGAAAAGAACATGCATCTTCCCAACTTCAAAAAGGCAGTCATGTTAAAAACCAAAAGACGAATTTTTAAGATGCATCCCTATTGGCTGAAATGCAACACGGAATGCTTCAAGCACCGGGAATTCATCATAAACAAAATCCTAATTGCCAAAATAAAAAGAGGTTTGCAGGCCATGTCAAAGAATCTGCGGCAACCCGGTGGGAAGTATGGTGTTTACTGGGGAAAAATGATGAAAATCAAAAACAAATGAATTTACCTGAATCTCGTATGAAATATAAATAAATAAATAAGTAAATGAGTAAATAATTCAAAATTAATTCTGTTGCCTTTAATGGTATTTTTTTATTACCAAGTTTAACTGTGGCGACGAATCAAAAATTTTTGGGAGACGAAAACGGAGTTATCTATGTCCCCGCCATGTCTCCTGGGCAACGTGAAGTTTGATATAATAAATTAACACTCTCTCGGGAGTAAAATTACTTCACGGCAAAAGATACACGTCATGTACAAGTATTATCTTTTCAAGAGTACATGTATAATTTTTAAAACTAACAAAACAGTAAAGTATTAAATTCATTGTTGAAATTTAATTTATTTTAATTTATTGTGCACATTTATATGGTGTTATTATAATAATAACTTATTTGACATCTTTAAAACCCTAAACTCACCAATAAAGTGTAAAATCCCTTGCTAATCCGAGTGTTATCTCAGGAATAATATCGTGTAAGTATGAATTTAGTTTAAATGATTAGAATTAAATTACAATAATTAATACATTACTTCGATTTATATTTCATTTCAATATATCAAACATAAAATAATGGAATAGAATGAGAAAAATTGTGTTTACGAGCGTGAGTTTA
>JAQJVK010000003.1:58968057-59210053 GCA_035578135.1 Flexamia atlantica
AAAACGTCTTTACTACCGTTACTGTGGTCCGTTAAGTATTAAAAAAACCTCAATTTATTATTTTATAAGATAAAATTTGCATATTTTATAACAAAAGTTGTTGAGTACTAACATATATATTATAAAAGAATCTCCAACGTCTTAAGAATAATTTTATTTAAACTTGTTCATAGCCTTTACCAAAAATAAAACCTTTCATTTGGGGTTTTGGCAATTTCTTCATACATAAGAATAAGATTTTTTAGCAATGCATTACAACAAATTGCAACAAACAACAAACAATGCATTACAAACCAAGAATTTTCAAAATGTCAAATCACTTCTAAAGCTACAAATTCGCAGGTAACAGACATCACCAGTGTCGCAATTTATTGTTCTTATCCTTAATGGCAGACATTTAAGTGGCATTATGCGTATCGTTATGGTTTCAATGTATAGGTTGCGGAAAAGCATGGAAAATCTCAGCGGCGACGATTAGAAGAGATTAAATATATTGTTGATTCCTGATATGTTTTAAATTATATCGGTAGGATCGTTTTCCAACAACCGTATCGAGCCTTCTTGCAAGGCAAAAAATACTGTTATAAACCGTAATGGATTGCAACACCAGTTATTTCATTGTCGAATTCTTTGTATTCGATAGCTTAGATATTACGTAGTAAATACCATATAATTACTAAAATATTCAACGAGTCCTTGAATAAAAGTAAAAAATTGTAAATTAATTCTCTACCTCTAAAATAAATTGTCATCCTCCTCAAAACCCCATTTCTCACTTGCCACTTCAGAGGGTTGATCCGGAAAACTCTGTAAACAATTTCAAACAGATTGTCGAAAATCATCGCTGATGAACTGAGCGTGTCACGAAGACGAAAACGAGGAGAGAAAATGACGAGGGAAATGAGTATCGGCTGGCGGCGGCAAGATGGCGACTGATGAGGCGGTGTTATCACTGATAAGAGTGATAAGACTCCAGGTTAACGAGACGCCACGCTGCCGCCTCCAGCTGAAGGGTTGTAACTCACCGAACCCGCTCCGTGTTATTGCCACCGACTGTGGTGCAGTAAACTGTTGATTTGTGACGAGTATGTGTTCAGTGTTTCAGTGTTCAATTCAGTGTTTTCATGTTCTTTACAACTTGTAACTTAGCTTGTTTATTTCGTTGTACAGTTTAAGGAGTACAAAAAATAACATACACACATCACACATGGTCGTTTGTCTTCTTGTTTGAAAATTCTTTTGAAAACCCATTTTCGTAAAAATTACTTCTGAGAACTTTGAATGTGTATCTGGACCGTTATGATTAGTTTTTAGTGCATACTCGTAAGAACCTTAAATAAAGTTTGTTTCTTTCTGAAGAGATTGATTTTCGTTTGAATGTTCTAGGATGATTACCTGCGAAGATATTTTATTTGAAGTAGAGCTCGAAATAGTTGAAAATGAGCGTTCTGTCGACAAGAAAATGGCCGCCATCAGTTAAAGGAAAATCCAAAAATGAACTGATTGCATTTTGGTGCTTTTAAAGTGTACCATTTAAAATGTTGTACTTCAAATTGTATGAATATAAAAAATAATAAAAATACTAGAGCAACCACTTTTGGACCACTTGATATGGATTGACCCGTATTACTTAGTTTTCGTCAAGGAAGGAAGTTGCCTCGTATATTGTTGAAACTAAGATACTTCTTAACATAAATTAATAACAGACCCACTATCGCAAAAGAAGGTACGAACAATCGCTAAATCTTGCTATGAACGTTTGTGAAGTATCCAGAATTTAGCTCAGGTTCTTTTGGGGATAAAGTTTGAAAGTTCAGAAAGATATATCAACGGAGGGAGAACAGTAGTTTGTTATCTTTGAACAACCAGTTGAAACGGACGAAAGTAAAATCAAAGAGAGTGCAAAAAACACTTTTATGTCGTCATATTCATATTTTCGTTTACTAATCACAAGGTTTAGGGAAAGGAGTGAAAAATTAGTTTATTAACGGGGCGACGACAGGATCAGGTCGTGTTGTAATTAATCTTCCTACACAATGTCGGCGACGGGCCCTCCACGCTTTAAATTTTAGACTGACACTTCATTTAATATCACATTTAGCAAGGGTCATGAGTAACTTGAAAAGGAAAATAAAAGACCCACCGAATGAGGGAAAGAAACATGAGGGAAAGTGAATAATGTTTTTTATAGACAAAAAGCTTTAGAAGTAGTGTTGCTTTTAGATTTCTTTCTTTGTTAACCTGATGTTTTTTTTTACTTCCTAGAATCACCTAACATTGAAATATTTTTGAGACTAGGAACTATTTTTAATATGATTTGAAGGAATTAATAATGATTAAAGCCTAATTGGAATATTTTGGAGAAGGATAACATGTGTATCCACAATATTTTCCTTGTACAAGGAATAAAGCAAATTATCTGGAACATAATTTGAGTGGAAATGAAATGTTTCCTTTTGAGGCGAAGTTCAGCGTCCGTGTTTCTTATTGTGTTTTTTTATACATTTAGGTCTTTGAGTCTGAGTTGTGTCCATAAAAAAGGAAGTATTGACAAACACTAAGAACCTTTGAACTTCCAAATAAAAATGGAGGAGAGGATTTCCTGAAGAACAAAATGTAATTTACCTAAAAAGTCGCCTACTTTAAGGCGGGAATTCACTATAATTCAGCAAAAACGTCAACACTTATTATATTAAATGAAAATTATAAAATACTATGCTGATAGAATTAAAATTTCGAGTGAAAGACCGTTACGAAGTCCCATTATGGGCTATTAACACGTTGTCACGCAACTGAAATCGTGACACTCGAGTTTAAAAGAGCTAAAAAAGCACCAGGTCAACAGGTCGTGTTCGTCGTGTTTAACAAGAAAGCACAGAAAGGTCGGGGGGATACTCACGTCCTGCCTCCCCGATCGCCGCCGTCCGGCCACGATTTTCTTTAATTACGTCCAATTTGGAGAACCAACAAGGCATTCTTTGGATTTTTGATAAGGAGTTTTAGGTCGAGCTATCGAAGCACAGGTAATGAGAAAGTAAGCAATTAATGTTACCTTCATCAGACAAATTATATCAAACATTTCTTTATACGAAAAGGTATTAATGATTACCATTAACAATAATGGTGCATACCTCAGCAAAAACAAAAGGCAGTACATTTAATTAGGTACATTAATTAACTTCTAACCCATGAGGAAAAAACCTGAATCTATACTCACTGGACTAGAAAGAACTGAGATGGGAAATTGGTCTGACCCATTTAGAAGAGAATAAAATTACTATTGATTTCCAGTACCGCATTAAGTTCCCATGTAAGGATCGGTCTATTTATTTGATTACTTGGCAATTTAATATTGCAACGCTTGTTATCAAGAATTACGGGTGGAGACCAATAATGGCTGTACTAATAATAGTGTCTGCGTTTAAAGGACAATCATGCTTTTTATCCATTACAAAGAAAGCAAGTAGGCCCAAGTTGTCTATATTATAATCATCTCCCTGCCCGGATACACTTTGGGACTGGAGTAAATTTCGAAGTATGTACATATTTTGAAAGTGTTTATGGAACAAACAAACCCGGTATTTGTTACTGAAACGATTTTAAACTGTTAATAATTTATTATTAGTGTCGCGACGCGTGGTCTGTGGCGACGAAGTTTTGGAATTATAAATAAAAACTAGCACGGTATTTTTTAATAATTCTATATCAAATTAGAAATCCTTCTAAATATGAAACTGCAGTAATGCATAATACCACAGAGAAGTAATATATAATACATTACTTCTCTGTGATAATACGTTGAAAAAACGTATTGATATTGAAATTAACCTAACAAACTAAATCGAACAACCGGTCTAGTTCGTAATTTATGTAAAGTTAACACGACTTTATTCTGAAAACAACTACATTCCAATGAGTTAGTAAATTCACAAAACAATTAATTATTTTCTCAACGTACAATAAGGGTGAAGTAAAACAAAACCTGCTGTCTCAAAACAAATTATCCAAATCTGGTGTAAAACTGTAATTAACTGACCGTAACATTTTTGGTTTTAGTACATGCACAGAGGAAACATTACTCTGTGGTACATGTTACTGAATAATTAAAACGATAAATAATATCTTCAAGACACCATAACAAAATAATTAGCCCATAGCAGCCCATATCAACCACCCGATCTCCAAACACATGGCTACAGACAGAGCACCTTCACTTCACTCTGTAGGGTAGATTATGGGGACAGATGGGAGAGACGATAAGAGAAACCACGGGAACCGAGGCGGACAGAGTGGAGGAAGTCTACCAGTCTACCAGCCTACCAGACCGCCAGGTGGTTAGTCGGCACATCTGGCGAGCGCAGCGACCGAGCGTAGGACAGGTCGCTCATGTACTTTATAAACCCTCCCGCTGGTCATGGGGGCTAATAAACTTTAGATACCGTCTCCGGGTGCTGTTCATTGTCGATGTTGGTAAATCGTTCTTACTCTCAATATTCAATTATTCAACCGTAATCCGATTTCATCTGACGATTCTTAAAACTCAGTAACCCGGTTTATTTATTCATGGTGGTAAATCTAAGCGTGACAACAAAAATACTGTACTTTAAATTAACATACCGTACAATAAATGGTCTTACTTTTTCATTCATATTAAAATAGTCCTTCTTTATAAATCATTAAACTGTCTTCAATACAACAAGTCATTATAATTTATTACATTTGTCCGTTTATTTGGGTTAGGTTATTAAATTTTGAGCTTGTTTGATAATTAGAGTCAAAACACTATAACAATAAACAACTCAACATTGGAAACAAAGTACTTTAAAAATAAATAAATCATTAAAACCCTATAAATACGTTTAATTTAGAAATCAAGAGTTTTATAGTTGTCCTTTTAACTCAGTAACGATTTATTAATAAATTTCAAATAAACTTTATTGATTAGAATAGTTTGGTGACGAAATTCATATAGTAAAACCATTTATTAACGTTAAATTCCGAAATTTGATTTCGATTTGTTGTCAAAAGTCAATTAATTGTATTAATCGGTTTCAGCGGTGGAGACGGACGACAATCGATTACTTTAACCGATTATACGGTGGAGACGAATGACAATAGTTTGTATCAATCGGTTATAGTTATTGCAGCAGAAAAGGACGGATAACGTTTTCGCCCATTTGGTGAGCGCGGTGACCAAGCCCGAGACAGATCCGCAAATACTGGCATCTACCCTCCCGGTCATGACCAAGCAGAGGCGTGTCTTCGTGGCGTACCCGTGGAGGGACACGCGGACCATCTGCTAGAAACAGCCGACTCTCGCGCCTCGGTAATGATGACGGATGATGACGGATCGGCAGTCTCGTTGTTGTCGGGCTGAATTTGATTAGTTTTTATCAACTGAGGTTGAAAAAACCTCGGTTTGATCTGAGAATTCAAAAGTTAATGGTTGTGTGATAACGTAGGTATGGAACCAAGACTTTAGAGGAATAATGCATTAAGAATTTATCTATTTTTTTACGTTGTGACATGTGATGCTAAATCGTTCTACAGGTCCTATTGCATACCGCATACCGCACATACTAAGTGTTGGTGTAAGAAACATGAGTAAAAAAACCTATAGATTTTATTCCGATAGAATCGTTACCTATTTGTGGGTTTGGAATCTCGTGTTGGCAATTTTTTTAAAGTGCCTGGTTGGTATTCAAGCGAGCAACCCTTGCTTTGCTTGACACGCTTAGGTCCTATTATAAAAGTAAGCAGTACTACGAGGCTACTCTGAAAGTAAATAGAAAGATATTCTTGTAGTAAATAAAAAGTATCTTTCAAAAATATTTAACAAATTAGTTTTCCGTAAATGTAAACTGAAGGTAAAGGTAAAGGTTTTCCAAAAATTAGTTTTTCTAATTTGTTTAAAGGGTTAAAAATATGACTATTTAATATTCAAGTGGGAAACCTACCGAGTAAACGTTGCCAGAATCTTGATTTAGAAAGCTTTACATTAATGAAAGTCGACGTTTGCAACCGGAAAGTAGTTTCTAGTCAAGAGATGCGGGCGGAAATCGCTTGACACTGTCGGCCCAGTTGCAATCGAGGCGACACGATCTTCGACGGAACTTCTTTCTCGTGTCAATCTCATCTATGATCTTAATATCTAAATTATAACAACTAAGAGTAATAAAAAACATTAATTAAGGAAATCGAGTAATTTATTGTAAATTAAGTTTCTTCGTTATTTCATCAGTTTTTTTTCATCATATTAGAATAGACCGTACAGATTGAACACTTTAATCTACGACATTAATCTATATTATGAATTGGCAATATTCGCCATAAATATAATGAAAATTAATAAATTCTGAAAATAACTAGCTTAGATGAACAAAGGGAATGTTAATTAAAGGAAAATTCCACCTAATGTGGAACATGTAAACAGATAAGTACGCTTGGTATATTTTCTACCAAAAGAGTTATAAAAGATATTAAAAGTTCCGAAAAAACTCACGCATAGAAAACCACCATCTCTGATCATGTACCTGAAAGAGAAGAGAGTGATTAGTCTAGACTGATCATCTACCAACAAGTTTTATAAATCAAGAAGTATTTAAAGTTAATGTATTCACATAAAAAACCATTAAAGTGTACGTTTTTTCACAATCAAAAAACGCTTTTCATAAAAAGATTGCACCAAGAGCCACAACATTTTGGGAAAGTAAAACATTGAATCACTAAGTTATGCTAAACCACTCTTCTCTTGTTTCTTTTACTCCTCTGTGTATAAAACTGAACTCTTTTGATGTTCACTTCACTCGAAAGTTTTCCACGATCAAGACTTCTTAAGTGGGAAGTTTTCTAATAAAAATTAAAGTTTATTAATCATATTTCGAAAGATGACTGGCATATACTTTCTTCGTTTGAAAATGAAAGGGCGATTCACAAAACGAAAAGTAGAATGACTAGGTATATTAATATTTTGCACAGTTAAATATTTTAAAGATAACGTTTTAAGCTCATAAAAAATATATTTGGTCATATTGCTTTTATTATGAAGGATGATTTTTTCAAGTATACATTTGCTATTTTATTTCTGCATTCTAATAATCTCTTCTCCAAAAATGTTTAAAAAAGTAAACATTTTATATGACCCATTTCTATTTATGACCCAATTAACATAAATACTTCCAAAATACAAATGAAACCTGCACGTAAAGGACCGATAACCTTTGTTTTAGTACAACCTATTTTTAAATCGGTCCATTAGTATGGTCAGCAAGCTCGCTGTCATAAGCTTAAAATTTTGTTCCCTTAAAATCTCCTTAAGAAAAGGTTTTTTTTATATTTAATTAACATAAAATTTTCAAAATACATATAAAACGTGCACACCAATAACGCCAAGGACCAATAAATAACCTTTATTATACTGGACCGCTTTAAGTTATAAAGGATCAATAATCTTTATTTTCGTAAAACCTGCATGTGAATCAGTCCATTAGGATGGCCAGGCTCGCTGTCATAAACTTTAATAGTCTTCCCCCATGTTAAATCTCCATAAGAAAAATTTATTTTCCATTTTTTACCCAATTGACATATACTTTCAAAATACAAATAAAACCCGCACATATAGGACTAATAACTTTTGTTTTGGTATACAACCTGAGTTTCAATCGGTCCAGTAGTATGGTCAGGCTCGCTGTCACAGACTTAACATTTCTTCCCCAATGTTAAATCTCCATCAGAAAAGTTTATTTTTTTGACCCAATTAGTATATATATTTTCAAAATACAAATAAAGACTGCACATATAAGACCAACAACCTTTGTTTTGGTACAACCCACATGTAAACCGGTCCAGTAACGGTCAGGGTCAGTGTCATAAGTTTTACAAAAGTTTTTTAATATGTAAGATTTGTAATATTAAACAAAAAATGTAAAATAAAAAAAATAATAATACCACATATAAATTCATCATTAAAATAAATTCCAATAAATAGGGCCTATGTGTCCATATAAAGAATTAAAAAAATATTACATCTTTGGACGAATGGAAATTCGCTGAGTACGCAGGTCTGCTGCGACGGTTGTATTCAAGTATACATTTGCTATTTTATTTCTGCATTCTAATAATCTCTTCTCCAAAAATGTTTAAAAAAGTAATTATGATATATATTTTATATTATTGCAGTATGTTCATCACTGAAGGAACTACAATCTATATTTTATATTATTGCAGTAAACTATCTTTACAAATAGTTAACAAAATGGGTTCCATATATTTTAAGATTGCAAAAGTACTTAAGCGAGTAAATAAGTCCTTCACCCGGTAAAGAAACATAGTTGAGAATTGTAAACTATTGTAACGTATAAACTCATAGTAATCTTAACCGGCCGTCAGTAGCCATAAACAGAAAAAGCTGTAATATTTTCTGTTTCTGTAACATTTAACACCACAGATGTTTGTAAACATAACGGTGACAAGGACTGCAGTTAAATTAACGACATTCCAATTAGGGAGTGATGTAATGGGGAGTTATTGCGTGAAAACTTCACGCCAACCAGCAATCTGCCAAATCTGAAATTATAATAAGGGGAAAATTGAGCTCGGGTGCGCAATAAGTGGAAATTGCAACATCACAGACAGACAGGCAGCCAAGCTCGTGGCGGTAGGGATAAACACCCACTTTGGCACGAATTGTGTCAGATTAAACCAAATTATAACTAAAACTTTTACACAAACACTGACTTAAACTGCAGTATTTTGTTCAAGGTCGGCTTAGTTTTGTAACAGAAATTTACAGTAGGGAGAAACAGGAGAAAAAAGGTTACGCTCTATAACATTTAAGTGCTTAACGACTGTTAATACAATGCTACATTCCGAGTAAAATGCGTAACTAATAATTTTCAGTTGTACGTTTGATTCAGAAATAGTACTTGAAAATTCTTTCATAACAAGAAACCTCTGGGAATAGTCGTATTATGCAGCTGATGAAAATTTTTGAATACATGATTAGTAAAGCAGTGATTTAAAGTTAAGTTTTACCGTTAGATTATTAATCATTTTGGAAGAAACAACAACGTGGGTATTTTTCTCATGTTAAGACAGTTCTTTTAAACTCAACAAGTTTGACGCGCATAGATCGTACAAATATGTACAAATTGCTTGTTCAAGTTTGCAACAAGTTTGAGCTTGCGAAATCGTACTTGTCGAACGGATATTTTGTTTTTTTCCTTATTATCCTCCTCATCACTTTTCTTTACAAATTATTTTTAATACGATTAGATAAGCGGCTATGATTAGTAGAAACGTCACTTCACTTTTACCCTTCCCTCCCTCTTTCACCTCCTGCAGAACCATCCCTCTCGCCCTACTCACCTGCCAGCCGTGTAGATACGCCGTGTCCGCTAATATCTTCCCTGATACAACGTGTCCCGGCGGACGGCCGGCAATCCGGCGACAAGTTTGCATAATGCATGAGAAGATCTGTCGTCTGACGCTATCTCTCCGCACGTTGCGGATACATTGGGGAAATGTCCTTTTGGTTTCCACCAGGTACATCGGGACTTTGTATCAAACTAAACCGTGTGGTTAAAATATATTCTGTTATTTATTGAATATTGTACTCTTTTTAAAAAAAATATATTACTGATAAACGAATCTATAAAAATTAACGACTTGCAGAAATTTATCTGAGTTAATATTTGATATTTTTTGTAAGAGTAAATTTTATTAAAACTATACCACAAAACTTATAAATGGTCACAAAATCATGTAGTCCATACTATTAATGACGTATATAAATTAAGGGTCTTCTTTTAGTTTTACAAATGAGTCTCTCAATAACTTGCGATTTACTTTATAATATGAGTAAATAGGCTCTACAAGAATAAAGTTTATATGCGCACGAGCCTTTCACAAAAATAGACAAATGGAAAAAGAGACACCAACGACCTTTTGGATTTTAAGATAACAAGATAACAAAATTGTATGACAATTAATTATTAAATAACTAGCCAGCAACATCGCACTTATTGTGTCACCACATAGCCTATTACTGGTACAAAGTAGTCTTTCACATTTGAAAATTACTTAACATGTAGTCAGTCACTTGAACTCCTTTCTTAGTAACTACAAGAACTACCCAAAACTACACAAGACTACCTCATGAACATGTGTTATTCCAGAGGGTAGAGGCACAGAGAGTAGAGGTTTTTAACTGTTTTCATTACGCCGACTGATGAACAGTCGCGAGGAATTAAACGTTTGTCTCGTCATAAACCAGCTGTAATGAATGATAATGGGCCGGGAGTGGTCGGAATGTGTATGAAGAAGTGATGATGAATTATGAATGAGAGGAGAGGGAAGGAGGAAGAGAGGGAGGAAGGAGAGAGATAGTGTGACGCCCTAGGGATACAGAGGGAAACTGGAGTAATCGCTCTGTTGGGGCTACGATTATTCTTTTCCCCGAGGGGACACTTTCAAAAGGAGACTAACATATATGTTTAAACAATTATTTTAAATATAATATATTTAAGTGCTATCTTTTTCTGTTTTTTTCTTTTTTCTTTTTTGTTACATACTGGTATCTAAAGCACAAAGAGCACAAAGTACCTTTTGAGAAAATCAAATGTCTGACACCTATCAAACTAATACTTGAGTAAAAGATCTGGGTAAGAAAATTCCAGAAAAAATATTAAATTATTGATACAATTTTGCCTAAGGGCACAAATATAAAAAAAGGGTTGAACAGCTAATGTTTTTCATTTATAATTATTTCTTTACTTAACAACTGCTGAACAGCGAGGTTTCACTAATTTTTTAAGTCTCTGCGATTTAAGACTTATGATTTAAGAGTTCCAACTTCCCAACATTTTGATTGCATAATTCACTTACCAGCCTTCTTCAACCCATCTGCTTTATGTGCCTCGGTTACAAAATATGGGATTGATCAATTGAATGTAAACCTATGTAGCTCCTCTCACTTATTAATTCTTCATAATGGAAAACTTAGTAACGTTTGGTACAGCAACCAATAAAAATCTGACTCGTTTGCCGCTCACTCCTTCTGTAGCCTAATCCTGCCGTTTTGATAACGAGCGCGAACGGGTGGCCCGTGACAGTTTGCCCCACAACAGTAACCGTTCTCCACTCCAGTTTCCATTGTTTCACAGTTCCGGTACAAGCGGTGACAAGGCGGGAACTTGCAACGACCCAGTGCCCTGGTTGCATAGTTAAAACGAATCTCAACTAATGACTCCGCAAGAAGAGTAAAAACACTATAGTTTTTCTCAACCAAGAAAGCCCACGAAAAAAATAAATGACGTAAGTGAAGTAATGACGTATAACTCGGTCAATATTGGAGCTAAATGAGTAATAGTTAATCTGGTTTAGGGTGTGTGATATTTTGTTGATGTCTTCCAATTTTCTGAATCCGATAAAGCTGCTTTAAAAGCATATAAACACAGCCCAGCGGTTTTTACAGCTCTGTAGGATAGGGAGGACGATTTAATTTAATTAATGTAAGGGAGTAATTTGAAAAATATGTTTTATTATATGTGTAATTGCTTGACTAATTGTATTTAGTTTGTAAGGTGCTTTTTTCGGAGGGGGGTAAAATGTAAACGACTAAGCTGGTAAACAAACGCTATTCGACTCACCCGTATGTCTAGGCCTATAGGTTAACCTAGGCTAGTAGGAGCCTAGACCTAGGACTGCCCTAAGTTGCACAACACTGAATTACCACTCTACGAAGTATCCTGGGTAATAAAACATTTACCAAATCACTGTACGGCATAAAACCGCTTTAATTTCGATGACAATGACAGTTGTAAATTGCAATAGACCACTAAACACTTTGCTTCGTCTCGCATCACCCAAACATAACCCCATAGCGTTTGTTGACAATCATTGAGGGTAGCCATCTTGGGGCTTCTTTTCTCCGACTGGCTACCCAGCGATCAGCTGTCTCTTACGTCACGGGGTGAACAGCTGACTACCCCTACTTTGGGAAATCCAGGAGGGGAGAGGACCCGGACTGGGCTCCTCGTGGCGATTATTCGTTGACCAGCCACGGAGACGTTCACGACTCGAGACTCGGACGCTCGACTCGACCACGGTCAAACACGATACGGAGGTACGGTTTCCTCATTATTTCGTTTCGTTGCTTAACGTTTAACGCTACTAACACGTTTATCGAACCCGACTCACGGGAATATTTCGATAGAGACGAAATTACGGACTTTTAGACGACTTTACGCCCTCACGAACCTGTCCGAGTTTGTCGTAGATGATTATTCTCGAATAGACGCATAGTTTAATTCACGTTCTTGTTAGGCCTAGCCTTTCTCTCCTTTACGAAATATCGTAGCATTATATACTAGACGATTTAGTCGCATTTACTCGGTGCAGTTACTTAATTTTTCGTCTACTCCGTACTTGCACTCACGTCGCAACAAGTCACGGAGCACGTGCTACGCCACGGCAACCCAATTAATAAATTATTAATTGGGTGACGCACTGAGCGGTTACGAACAACGTTCGGTTAGGCCTTACGTCTACGAATAAACGCTGGAACGATTTAATTATATTTTTCACGTTTTCCGTGAAGAGTCACGGGTCACGCTACGGCTTTAAGCCTAGCCCGCGGTAACCCAAAACGTGTTGGGTGAGCCTCTTGCTCATAGTAACCCTTTATCAAGCGAGGGTGTGAGCAGGGGCTAACGTTAGAGCGATTAAGAGCGATTACTTCGCGCGACTTAGGCTTTTCGACGTTACAGGCAAAATTATTCACTTTTACGAGGGCGAGGATGAGGCAACTCGTTCTTTGAATTGTATCGTTGCATCCGGTTGCTCTGAGCCCTGCGTAAAGTAGTAACGAGAGTTGCCCCACGATTATTTTTTGCCGAAATTAATTATAACGAACCCTGGAATTAGCTCCTTCTGAGCGATTCCGAGGCATCCCTACGGTGACTAATTTCTCGGGGCGGGAGATCACGCACTATTTCCTTTGACTCCCGAAAATTACGTCACATTTCTGGTGCCCGAACATTTGGACTCGTTAAAAACTAGATTCGAAAATGACGAAATTCCCGAAGGCAACCGAGATCGTCACGACAACCGACTCGGTGACTACGAGGCCAAGTACCTTGCCATTCATGCATGCCCCGGCTACTGTTGCCGTCGTGTGCGGCAGCCAAACGCTGACCACGACCACGACCACGACGACAACCTCCCAGTTAACCCCGGTAACCGTGGGTGAGCACGTGAGGTCGCCATTTGACGACTCACGTGTTGGGTGGATTCACGAGGTCAGCAAGGCCGAACTCGTCGCTGAGATGGCACGATTTGGCCTACGAACGGACGGTAACGTCGCTGAACTTCGCGAGCGGTTCCGCGAATTTTGGAAGAATCCTCTGGGATCGATCGGCCACTTAGCCGCGAACGCCCCGGTGACCACCGCTGATGCTTACGTGACGGTACCGCAGCTCTCATACGCAGGTCTACCTGAGGCACAAACGGCGGCTGGTCTGCCGTTGACGTCTCAGAGCGTACAGTGGCCCCCGCGACCGGTGGTTGACGAAACCGCTAGCGTCCGGGAAATACTCGGCCTACCACCGCACGCGGATTCGGAGACTGTGAGGCGGACTTTGACTTCGCTCGCGAGGAATTCGGTGACCTTGGGTGAAGCCGTGACGATTAACCCGGCCACGTCATACAACCCTGGTCACTTCGATGCGCGAGCGGCCCCTTGGTACGATACTACGTTCAGCGGTCGCTATCGTGAACCGGCACCGCTCGTGGACTTGCCGGTGAGACCGACGCCGTTCGTGACCCAGGCACTGGGATACTCGACCGATGCCGCCACAATCTCCGGTACTTTCGGTACGACGGGGTACTTCGTGCCAACGTACCCGACGGTTAGCCAGCACCCCTACTACGCTCCGTGCACGTCGGCAAGTAACCCCTACGTCCGGGGTGGCCGGCCACCAAGCGACACCCCGTCGCTATGTGACCGGATCCGCAAATGGAACTTGCGTTTCGATGGCAAGAAGGACCCGGTCTCCTTCCTCGAAAGACTCGAGGAGATGATCGAGGCGTACGGAGTCACGCACGACGAGATGCTCAAGGCAATGCCCGAGCTGCTAACCGGGATGGCTTTGCTTTGGTACCGGAATACACGGAGCGCGTGGCACTCGTTCGCGGACTTTAAGCGGTGCTTCGAGGCTCAGTTCCTGCCAACGGGCTATCACCACAGCCTCGACGAGGAGATTCGCAAACGAACTCAGGGTGACCACGAGCCGATCCGCAGCTACGTGGTAGCGATTTCAACCCTGATTCGACGTAGCGGAACGTTCTCGGAGCAAGGGAAGCTCGACCTCATATATTGCAACATGAGGCCCGAGTACAAACTGATGGTCCGGCGATCCGACTTTACCACGGTCGAAGGGTTGATGGCCAGGGCCGAAGACTACGAGGCCTACATGCGTAGCCGCCAAATTTTCCGCCCTCCACCGTCGCCATCAGTCGCTCTCGTTCCGGAAACCGCTTACCAAGCCTCCAAGCGCAAGACCGACACATACGACAGCGCGGCCGTCGATAAATGGAGCCGCGGGAACGAGGCTAAACCCGAGGTGGAAGTTAGACGTCGATCTAACGCAACCTCAGGGCAGGGCCGCAACCAGCGGTCCGATGCTGGTGAGCGCCCAGCGCGTCGATCTTCTCCGCCACGGGAGAATAAACGGTCCGGATCTGCGCGAGCTTCCAGATCCCCGGCACGCAGCCCAGGCAGCAGCGGTCCGATCTGCTGGAACTGCGAAGAGGCAGGGCACCTGTTCCGTGACTGCCGTAAACCGAAGGTACTTCGGTGCTTTCGGTGCAAGCGGGAGGGTGTATCAACCCGCCGGTGCCGCTGCAGGTCGGGAAACGGGAGAAGGACTCAGTCGACCGGAGGCCATCTGAGTCCGGCACCCCGAAACGAGGAACGACCTCCGAGGAACGCGAGCGATGGACCCGCTGGCTCGACGTCATAAGAACGTCCACCGGTGGAGTCAGGAATACCCAGGCCACCGACGACCGACCTTTCGTAGACGTTTCCCTCTCCGGCACGGTATTCAGAGCCCTCGTTGATACCGGCTCTGCCGTTAACCTGATTGGGGATCAGGTGGTGCAGCACTTAAGTGCACACGGCATCAAACCGCACGAGAGGAAGGTGGACCTGAGGATGGCTAACGGTGCCAGCTCCCACGTGACGGATCAGTATTGCATCGAAGGCGTAATCGCCGGGCAATATCTGACGTGGGAAGCCCTTTACGTTCCTGGCCTCACGACGGACATGGTTTTGGGCATGGGGTGTATTACGGACGTCAACCTCATCCAATTCCATCCGGAGGTCGAACGTTCCTCGGGGCTAGAGGAAGAGCCCTTTCGAGCGGTGAGTGCCCTGAGCACGTTAACCGCTGACGAGGACACGAGGCTTGCTGAGTTCCTTGGGCACGAGTTGCCGTTGTTCGACGCTGTTGAGGGACAAACTACGTTGGCCGAGCACACGATCCGCTTGAAGGAAAACGTAGTCCCGATTAAACAGCGGTACTATCCGAGGAACCCCGCCATGCAAGCCATAATAAACGAGGAGGTGGCGAAGATGCTCCAAGAAGGCGTGATCGAGCCGTCGGACAGCCCGTGGAGCTCGCCGGTGGTGCTGACGAGGAAGAGCAACGGCAAATTTCGTTTCTGCATCGACATGCGACGAGTAAACGAAAACTCTATCCCCGACGCGTATCCGCTGCCCAGGATCAACGCGATCCTCGAGAAACTGAGGCAGGCGAGGTACATCAGCACCCTGGACTTACGGCAGGGCTATTGGCAAGTGCCGCTCGCCAAGGAGAGCCGCCCGATAACGGCCTTCACGGTACCAGGCCTTGGCCTCTACCAGTTTACCAAGATGCCGTTCGGCCTCCATTCGGCTGGAGCAACGTTCCAGAGGCTGCTGGACAAGGTCATCGGGCCGGACTTAGAGCCGAAAGCCTTCGCCTACCTCGATGACATAGTGATTGTGTCCTCCACGTTCGAAGAGCACTTACGGCTGCTTCAAGAGGTGTTCAAGCGTCTGAGAAACGCAGGCCTCCGCTTGAACCCTGAAAAGTGCAACTTCTGCAAGAAGGAGTTGCGCTATCTCGGACACATCATAAGCAGCCAGGGAATTGCGACCGACCCAGAGAAGGTCCGCGCAATACGAGAATTCCCGAGACCTACGAACGGCAAAGCCCTGCGAAGCTTCCTTGGATTAGCGTCGTGGTATAGGTGTTTTATCGAAAGGTTCGCCGACGTAACAGCCCCGATGAGAAAGCTTCTCAAGAAAAACGCAAAGTGGCTGTGGGGACCTGAGCAGGAGAAGTCCTTCGAGGATTTAAAAGAACGTTTATCCTCGGCTCCGATCTTGGCCTGTCCAGACTTCTCCGTGCCTTTCGTCTTGCAGGTCGACGCCTCAACCACGGGCCTTGGCGCGGCCTTGACGCAAACCCACGACGGCAAGGAAGTAGTGGTGGCATACGCGAGCCGGCTGCTCACCGACCAGGAAAAGAAATACACCACGACCGAGCTCGAGTGCCTGGCTCTGGTCTGGGGTATTCGAAAGTTCAAGCCCTACCTGGAAGGCTATCGTTTCATCGCGGTAACCGACCACGTCGCGCTGAGGTGGCTCATGAAGCTGCATGAACCTAGCGGACGGTTGGCTCGGTGGGTGATGGAGCTCCAGCAGTTCACCTTCGACATCCAGTACAGGAAGGGAACGTTGAACCGAGTCGCAGATGCCCTGTCGAGGTACCCGGTCCAGGATGAACCTGACAGCCCGACCGACCCAGTCCCGTTGGACGTGGCCAACGTGACGAGCGGGCAGCGTGGTCCGGAAGGGGCAAACGACTCGGTGACGCCTCTCGAGCAGCTGAGCAGTAGCACGCAACCTCGCCCACAGGCTGAGGTGAAAGGTCGCAACTCCGACCACGCGGGTTGGTATGACCGCCTCCTCGAAGCGGTCACGGCAAATCCGCGGCGACACCCACGATACCAGGTCGTCGATAACCGCCTCTATCGATCTTCTCGGAGAAAGGGAGGTAAACTTCTATGGAAGTTGTGCGTAGCCCCTGACCGAGTAGAGGCGGTGTTACGTCAGAACCACGACGACGCAACCGCAGGCCACCTTGGGGTCAAGAAAACCCTCAAACGTGTGGGTGCCGAATACTTTTGGCCCGGGTGGCGCGAAGCGGTGAAGGCCTACGTCCGGTCCTGTGATACGTGCCAGAGGTACAAGGTGGCTCAGGTGAAACCGGCAGGGAAAATGTACTTTCGGGAGCCTAAAGGCCCATGGTACTCCGTCTCTGCCGACCTGATTGGCCCGCTGCCTCGGTCTGGCCGTAACCATCGTTTCTTGTTGGTGATCCAGGACCTATTTAGCAAGTGGGTCGAGTTGTGCCCCATCGGGTCGGCGACTGCCAAGAACGTCACGAACAAGACTAAAGAGGTGCTTCTTCGCCACGGGGCTCCCGAGACGATCATCGTCGATAACGGGACCCAATTCGTATCAAACCTCTTTAGGAATCTGGCAGCCGATTGGGGCATACGCTTCGTTACAACCGCGCCCTACAGTCCACAGGCAAACCCGGTTGAACGTGCAAACCGGGTTGTGAAGACCATGATTTCCCAGTTCGTCAGGGAAAATCATAGGTCGTGGGATCTGTGGCTTGACGAGTTTCAGTTCGCCATGAATACCGCCGTCCACGACTCGACGGGGTATACGCCGGCGATGCTGTGTCTCGGGCGCGAGTTGAAGGCGCCGAAGGCCATACGAGGGCCCACTGTAGAGCTTGCCCAGGCTGGTGAGTCCGAACCGACTCGCGATGAGGTGCACGAGACTCGTTTGAAAGAGTTCAAACGAGTATACGATAGTGCTCGTAAAAACCTCCGGTCGGCTTATAACCAGCAGGCGAGGTACTACAACCTCCGTCGCCGGGAGGTGAAGTACGAAGTCGGGGACATGGTCTTACGCCGTATCCACGTATTGTCCTCGGCCGCCGATGCGATCGTCGGCAAGCTCGCCCCGAAGTTCGGCGGCCCATGCGAGATTGTGGGAAAACGGGGCGCGAACATTTACGAGGCGCGTGATCTAAAGACGAGAACGGTCCACACCGTCCACGTAAAAGATCTTAAACCATTTTACGGTCGCGACGAGACGGTGGCCTAAGGCGACGCGCAGCCTTCATCTGACGACGTACGCATCGACGGCATACTAACCAACACTAACCCGGGGTGGAGGCACTAACCCGCCAAACGACCCCAAACGCTTGCCCACCTAATGCTTAGTTGGTTTGTTACAGGTCCTTTGCACGTTCCTGGGTTCCCCAGTGGGCTCGACTCCTGCTTGTTTTGCACCCTTGCACGAACTCTGCTTGCCAATCCTGCTTCCGCCCTTGCATGCTTACGCTTGTCACCCCGATCATGGCGTATTTGCGACCCTTAGTGCAGCTGCAGAGTAAGGACTGGGCGTCCGTTTTCAGTCGAGGCCCCATCACGCCGGCGTGCGTGTCGGCCTATCTCCGAATCATCGAAAGGAGAAGTTTGTATTACGGCTTGCCTTCGGTATGGGTGATAGGGTGTGAATTCCTCGCCGAGTGGCGAAAAGGACAGGTATCCGGCACCTATATGTATGCAAGAGGCGGGTCTATCTTTAGGAAAGACTTAGTTTATTTCCCGATCCATCTCGAGGACGGGAAATGGACGTTCCTAGCGGCGAGGATGCGGGCGAAGAAAATCGAGATATACGACCCCGATCACACTCCCCGGGTAACCGAGGCAGTCGAGGTTCTCGACTACCTGCGCTCGGTGGCCGAGACGGAGAGTGTTCCGTTCTCGGCAGGGGAGTGGCAGACGATTGAGTCGCCAGAAGACCTCCCTCGGTCCGATGGGGCGCACTCGCACGGCCTCCTGATTTGTATTTACGCCGACAAACTGTCGAGGGGCTCCGACCTCACCCGGCGGAAAATAGAATCGAAGATCGTCAGGAGGAAGCTGGCTCCCGTTCTCCGAAGGGGCCGGTTTGAGAAGGAGGACTTCACCATGCTCGAGACCGACGACTTGACGAGTATGCTACGCGCCGGTCCCAGGGAGCGAGTGGCCCGACGAGTCACCTTCAACGTGGTTGGGCCGGGTGGTGAGTCGCTCGACACCCTCGGGGAGCAGGATGATCCGCTCTTGGCCGCTTTGGGCGAGGCTACCGAGGAATCAAAGGCGGGGGGTGATGTGTTCCCACTTCCGAGGCGAACGATCAAGACCATGACCCCCGCCTCTGCCGGTGTGGGACCGGGGACGATGTGCCGGAGGGTCAAGATTCGAGAACCCGCGCGACCAGAACCTGTCACGGGTTCTGCAGGACCGAGCGGCTGCCCACGAGTGACGGCTCCTAGGAATCCGGAGCCGGTAAACGACAGCTCGTCGGATGACGAGGCACTGTCGTTGTGCTGCTCAGACATCGAGCTGGACTCCGAGCCGGAAGACAAGACCGAAGCGGCTCCAGCCGCCACATCAGCCAGCGAAACGACCCGGCCATCCCCGATTCGCCCGGCCCACGAAAGGAGGCGGATAGAGATTACGATTTCGTCCCCGACGGGTCGTCCTCGATGCCGGAGAGACTGGAAGAGGAAGGTGGTCGCACACCCGGGGCCCTCACGCCCAAACCAGGCCCCGCGACTGCAACCTTCCACGCAGCCGAAGCGACGAAACCGGCGCCAGAGACGCCGCGTCATTCCTGGCTCAGCCGTTCAACCTGGGGACCTTCCCCGGGTGCCGCCACAAGTGGTGCGGAGGCTGACTCGGGCCATGTTCGGGATGACGGCGGCAGAACGCCGCAATAAGAGGTGGCGAGTCTTCTTCCTCGAAGACGGGACCGCCATCCGGTTGAGGCCAAGCCAGGTGCTTCGTCTTGTAAACGGCCAGTGAAATCCCTGCAGGCTATTTGTTTTCGATGGACAATGATTTTTTTTTTTGCTGCCCGAGTTGTTTTCTTTTGGGTTTCCCTTGTATTGGCATTGTACATTGTTTTGTTTGCTTTTGCTTGTAACGAATGTTTTTCGCTTTTCGCTTGCTGTTGTAAATATAAACAAATTTGTTTGATTTCGTTTTCTTTCTGCGTAGTCGTTGACCCCTAGCGCCGTAACCCCAAGTGTAAGTCCTTTTTTTTATTGTTTTTTTTCGAAATGGGAAGGGGGTGTAAGGTGCTTTTTTCGGAGGGGGGTAAAATGTAAACGACTAAGCTGGTAAACAAACGCTATTCGACTCACCCGTATGTCTAGGCCTATAGGTTAACCTAGGCTAGTAGGAGCCTAGACCTAGGACTGCCCTAAGTTGCACAACACTGAATTACCACTCTACGAAGTATCCTGGGTAATAAAACATTTACCAAATCACTGTACGGCATAAAACCGCTTTAATTTCGATGACAATGACAGTTGTAAATTGCAATAGACCACTAAACACTTTGCTTCGTCTCGCATCACCCAAACATAACCCCATAGCGTTTGTTGACAATCATTGAGGGTAGCCATCTTGGGGCTTCTTTTCTCCGACTGGCTACCCAGCGATCAGCTGTCTCTTACGTCACGGGGTGAACAGCTGACTACCCCTACTTTGGGAAATCCAGGAGGGGAGAGGACCCGGACTGGGCTCCTCGTGGCGATTATTCGTTGACCAGCCACGGAGACGTTCACGACTCGAGACTCGGACGCTCGACTCGACCACGGTCAAACACGATACGGAGGTACGGTTTCCTCATTATTTCGTTTCGTTGCTTAACGTTTAACGCTACTAACACGTTTATCGAACCCGACTCACGGGAATATTTCGATAGAGACGAAATTACGGACTTTTAGACGACTTTACGCCCTCACGAACCTGTCCGAGTTTGTCGTAGATGATTATTCTCGAATAGACGCATAGTTTAATTCACGTTCTTGTTAGGCCTAGCCTTTCTCTCCTTTACGAAATATCGTAGCATTATATACTAGACGATTTAGTCGCATTTACTCGGTGCAGTTACTTAATTTTTCGTCTACTCCGTACTTGCACTCACGTCGCAACAAGTCACGGAGCACGTGCTACGCCACGGCAACCCAATTAATAAATTATTAATTGGGTGACGCACTGAGCGGTTACGAACAACGTTCGGTTAGGCCTTACGTCTACGAATAAACGCTGGAACGATTTAATTATATTTTTCACGTTTTCCGTGAAGAGTCACGGGTCACGCTACGGCTTTAAGCCTAGCCCGCGGTAACCCAAAACGTGTTGGGTGAGCCTCTTGCTCATAGTAACCCTTTATCAAGCGAGGGTGTGAGCAGGGGCTAACGTTAGAGCGATTAAGAGCGATTACTTCGCGCGACTTAGGCTTTTCGACGTTACAGGCAAAATTATTCACTTTTACGAGGGCGAGGATGAGGCAACTCGTTCTTTGAATTGTATCGTTGCATCCGGTTGCTCTGAGCCCTGCGTAAAGTAGTAACGAGAGTTGCCCCACGATTATTTTTTGCCGAAATTAATTATAACGAACCCTGGAATTAGCTCCTTCTGAGCGATTCCGAGGCATCCCTACGGTGACTAATTTCTCGGGGCGGGAGATCACGCACTATTTCCTTTGACTCCCGAAAATTACGTCACAAGTTTAATTTGTAATAAAGCTAAAGACTTAAAATGCGCAATTTCAAAATGAGGAAAATAACTAACATTCAGTATTATTTAAAGAACTTATTTTTACTTGGTCAAATTAATTTAACTTAAAAAAAAATTCCATCCTGTTTTTCGTAACTAAATGCTCAAATACATAAAAAAAGACAAATATGTTGCTCTGTTAGTTTATTAGCTAAACAGCATAACGACCCAAATATAATATTTTCAATCGAGCTTGAACAAAAACTGGCGTAAAACCTAAAACAGCTTATCGTTTGGGTGGATAATCCCACGAGGCTTTGTAAATACGTTTCCATTTAAACCGAGCATACAAAGTTACTTTGGAACTTGTATTATCCTCTTATGACTTAACCATTTAAGTTTATACACTTTGACTTAAAAAAATGTAAGTCTTTAAACAAATGCAGTCAAGAAAGCCACTGTGGTAGCTGAAGGTTCTGACATTTCGTTATCATTAAGAAAATGTATAATAAATTAAATAATGTAAATCATATATTCCTGCAACAATTATTTATAATATAATATAAATTAAACGTCTGAATAACTAAAACTATTTATAAATTAGAGACCAGTTGAGTAAAAGTTTCCAAGAAAGTAAAAATTCTAAGTAAACTCTGAATATAATAATGGCATAGGAATGTTATTGGTTAAGCTGATACAGGTGTAAAACGTATAGATGTGAAATGTAATCAAGCAAGGTAAAAACGTCACTCATGTTATTTAATTAATAAAAAGAAATCCCTTGTTCTATCAGTACAAAAATTATTACTTTTACCGAAATTCATTTCTCAAATCGAGATTTTAAAAGTAAATTAGGACAATAACGGTTTATAATTCAAACTCAGGCGGCTTAATATTCTGCAAACATCTCATCTCTTAAAAACCTCTTTTTAAAAGTTTCGCTCCCAAAATTGGGAAAGGATTAAGAAAGTGGTCATATTTTATCAACTCCGCTAAAAACCTTAGGCTGTCAAAAACTTAGTTCCAATCGAGATTCCCAACTAAACGTTTCATTATTGGATCTGTTTTACGAAAGTGTTCAGTTTTTTAGAGAGTGAAGAGGATTCTTATTGTTTATATATATTTTTCTCACTATTTCCTTTTACTTTACCCAAATTATATTTATTTTTCAGTCCTCTTTCGTAACATTTTTTATTTCCTTTTCCCTGTGCTCTGTAATCATCAAGCCCAACTTATTCATACATCTGTCGGCTGATATTCAAAAACCTCCTCTCACATTCAGACTATATTATATAATATATTGTTTAAATACTGTTATAAGTATTTAAATAAGTATATAATTAAGATTTAAAAAGACAAATAGCTATCCTCTTAAAAAAACATTTTCGTGATGTATCAAAATCGAAAAAAGTTAAATGAAACAACATCATGAAAAATTAACTTTCACTATAGTCCAGTCAAAACAGGGTTTGACCTGGAAAAAATTCCGTTAATTTTGAAACGTTGCACACTTATTTAGAAGGACCTAAGGATGAAAATACCAAAAGTCCTGAAAAATATGTGGCGAGCTCTAGTGGCAATTGATGGAAACAGGGTACTTTTTTGGTTTTTCGTAAAAATCTCGAGAACCGTTGGTCGGAGGTGAGAACTTTAATGTACAAAATAAAGCTTATTAAATTTTCTACAAAATTATGTGGTACATTTTCTTTGTAATCCTAACGGTTACCGAGTTATAGCGCGCCAAAAATAAGGATCTTTTCACGATTTTCCGCTAAAAATGAGCAAACATTTTTTTTGTTTTTAACGTATGAAAATAAAAATTATCTAATTTTGGTGGCAACCATTAAATTCAGCTTCAGAGACCAAACAATTCAGTATCCTGAATCATTGCTTTATGTCCGTTGGTCACCGAGATAATGGAGGCGGTAAACACCCCTTACATTGTACCTATGAAATCCTTATGGGAAATTAAAAAAGTTCTATATCTTGCTTATTTTGCAACATATCTCAGTAAAACTTGATTTGTGGCTTTAAATTGTTGAGATTATATTGAAATAGGGCCTATAATCCCCAATTTTCACATTTTCGTGTCAGCAAACCTGCGTACTCACCTGCATAAGAATAATACCATTGACTTTGAATCTCAAAGAGATTCAAAGTCAATGATAATACGAACAATGGAGTATGCAGGTTTGCTGACACGTAAATGTGAAAATTGAGGGTTTTAGGATCTAATAAGATATATCTCAACTATATCAAGCCACGAATTAAGTTTTACTGTGATATGTTGCGAAATAAGCGAGATATAGAACTTTTTTTTTTATTTCCCATAAGGATAACATAGGTACAATGTAAGGGGCGTTTACCGGCTCCTTTATCTCGGTGACCAACGGACATAAAGCAATGATTCAGGATACTAAATGGTTTGGTTTTTTAAGCTGAATTTGATGGTGCCCACCAAAATTTGATAATTTTTATTTTCATACGTTAAAAACTAAAAAAACAAAATTCTGCTGATTTTTAGGAGGAAATCGTGAGAAGATCCTTATTTTTGGCGCGCTATAACTCGGTAACAGTTAGGAGTACAAAGAATATGTACCACATCATTTTGTAGCAAATTTAATAAGCTTTATTTTGTACTTTTAAAGTTCTCATCTCCGACGAACGGTTCTCGAGATATTTACGAAAAACCAAAAAAAGTACCCTGTTTCCGTCAATTGCCACTAGAGCTCGCCACATATTTTCCAGGACTTTTGGTATTTTCATCCTTAGGTACTTCTAAACAAGTGTGCAAAGTTTCCAAATTAACGGAATTTTTTCCAGGTTGGGCCATTTTTTAAGTTTTTTGACTGGACTACTAATATAAACTTGTATAACAATACAAGCCATTGCTACAAACTAGGCAATGCATCGGTGCTGTAGTTTTACAAACTACATTATTAAAATGTATTTCATGTAACAATTAATTATGAAATTGATTCCTCTTTCATTTTTCATGATATTTCCTGACTTCCCTTCCAGTATAAATGCTATATTTTGCCGACTGGTTTTATCGTCATATAACCGATATCAGTATAAGTAACTACAAAGCAAACATGATGCTTCAATAACGTAATTATTTAAGGTTAAAAAATGCGATATCACTGACAGTTTCCTAAATAAATCCCTTTTCTATAACTTTTTAATATTGATAAGATCACAATTCAAAAAAAATCCTCTCTAGGCTCTCCATCTGAAAATCTGTCCAGACGCTGCGGAACCACTCAAACTCACAAAAGCTTTCCAAAACCGTTCGGAAAAGCATTGTGTTCCGATGGCTATTAAAGCTTTTATTCCTAAGCCAAATAAAGGTCGTCGCCGATAGATTACAAAAGTGCAGAGTTGGCTTTTGGCCGGTCCTACATCACAAGTTTGTTCCCAACTTAACTTCCCCCATAGAGCGTGGTTCTAACGCCCACCAAACCCTACTAAATCTCTCTTAATGGCTATTTTTCACTTTAACTGAAGACGGGATGGTTATTTAAAAGATTTTAGAAATAGAATTTTGAAAAGTTTTAAGCGTTGGCCTACTATTTTAAAAATTGTATTTTAAGAATCTCGATATTTTTTCGTTCCATAATTAAAATAAGGAATCTAAAGGATAGTTAAATTTTAATTAGTAGTAGCAAAACGGCTGCTTAAAAGGATATCAACTTATGCAAAAAAACGTAAGGCAAGAAATAATAAAAATCATCGATTCATTCATTATGCATTGCTTGAAATGGCGACCTACCCAGGTAGGTATTTTAAGCCAAGTATGAATGAAAGATAAGTGAAGGATGGTAGTGGCGCGAAATTGTAGTCTTGTTACTGACTTAGGCCGTCATGTCCTTTAAACAGGACAGATAATTAACAGACCAATAGCCAATGGAAACTAAGGGACCTACATTTTGACGTGAGGTCCGAGCCACAATTTTGCCTAGTTTACATTTCACGAACTGGTCTAATTATGAGGACCTTCAAATGAATGTAGTATTTAATAGTGCGGACGTTATAATCCCCACAAGCAAGAGAACACCGCGTCCACAAGCCAACGCTCATAACTATCTATCCACAACTCGTGAAATCCAAGTAGATGGATTACAGGACACGCCACCGTTCCAGTCCTTTAGTGCTTGTAGCAAGAGGTTTGGAAAAAGTCCGATTTTATGGTACTTGAAGCATGCTCATCATAACGTTTTAATAACGATTCTTAAAGCAGTTTTAATATTTTAGCAAAGAAGATATGTATTGTCCCTGAACTGGTTTAGACAATATTAATGGTCCAATTAGTGACGTGATCCAGATAATTAAAAAGTCGCAGTAGCGAACTACTTTTACGAACTGTGTTGCAAGTTTTATTACTTTCTAACAACGTCCAATGGACTGATTACGCCCCTCTCACGCTGATGGGACTTGCCTGATGATGATGCAAGAACGATCGAAACCTTGGTCGTTACGGGATGACGTCAGGTAATAAAACCAACATTATGTTTTAATGATTTACTGCCAGTTATATAACTTTAACTGAACGTGTACATCAAACTGTGTCGAAGACATGCTACAGATTTATACCTGCAGCTAAATATAAGCATATACAAGAAAATTAACTTCGATGAGTCTTAAACCCATAGAAGAAAAAACTGAAAAAAGAGATTGGTGAATAAAGTTAAATAATTTTAATATGTGAGCAAATAATTAATTTTTGTTTTAATGGGGAAAGTAAGGGGAGCCGAAGCTTTAAAAAAATAAAGTGAGCATTTACGGAAGTCAGTGTGTTTTAATATACGATACTGCGCAGTTAAGTGGCGGGATCGTTTTACCCGTTGAGCAATTTTGCCGCCAAATCTGCTCAGTCGACCGGAAGTCCGCGGCTTCCGTTTGACGCCTTGGGCTTCTATCCGCCGTCACGTGACCCGTGAAATCCGGCCTCGCGATAAACCGACCGTACAGCGGTCGCTCGTCCGTCAGTGGCCGACAACGGTACACTGGCAGGTTGTACTGTATCGGTGTGGTAATCAATTGAGTTTAATGTTGTTGGAGTAGATAACCTTTTTTCTGACAAACTACCTTTGATTTTATGACGTATTTAAATAGAAACATACTAATTTAAAATTTGATTACGATGAATTTGTTTAAATGGAAACAAAAATGCAATGATTAATGAGATGTTCAAGTAGTTTAGATTATTCTTTTTTTTGCAGGAATGAAAGCCCACGCACAGCCGACATGAGACGCCTTCCCATGGGCTATTTTCCAGGAATCGAGATTTGCAGGGACAGGTTGGCTGTAAAACTTTTGCTCCACTGTTAAGGGTCATTATGGAAACAATATTGTTTACTTACGCTTACTCTTACAATTACTTAACATTCTTTCAAAAATCAATATTTTCGATTAGGCAAAAAAGTAAACTTATAATATTACGTTAAAAATTATATTTTTCTAGTAAGAACATGAAGGTGAGCGAAAAAATCCTCCTTCATTTGAGGGAGAGGAAGCGCAAGCCGCTCTCTCGTGGAGCAAAAGCGATGTTTCGGGCGGCTCTGAAATCTACCAGCTGACCCATGGAGCAAAAGCGATGTTTTTATAATGACTCTTAACCGTGCTGGAGCAAAAGAGACAAACGCGATAGGTTAACCTCTACTTCGGGCTCCTCCAGGAATGACTCACCCTAACCTGGCAATCTCCCAGGGCCCCCAGACAAGGACCGGGATCCAGGAGCCTCCCTATACTGCAGTAGGAAGTCCCGGCCGCCAAGGACGGTTCCAGGCTGGTAGGCCCTAGCGGCCCGTCAGGAGAGCGTCACGGTTCCTCATCCCGTCCAATATTGACATTACAAGATGATCCACTACTCCCTTCAGGTTTCAAACCAATGGGTATCCGAACTCTGCCGGTAATCAGTTTCCAGAGGTTAAAGGAGTAAACAGAGGTATTCAGGAAACAAGTGATTCTGGATAGCCACACGGATTTATTAAATCAATGGCAGCTTCAATTTAATTTTTCCTGACCTCTTTAACGTTATTATTGCAGTCTGTAAGCCATCTGGGGCCCTTGTTCAAGTCAGCTAAAACGAAGTATTAAACTGAAAACGCCTATAATTATTATTAAAGCATTAAACAGCTCATGAGGACGTTGCGTTGTGGGGATAAGAGGGGTTGTTGGCCTAAAAATGCGGTCGCTTCACCAGAGCGCTGCCGCTGCCCTCGCCTTTCATCACTAGTCAAGCGTAGGTTCGATCCCGGCTGACCGCTTACTTCACGAGCCATCACTTCAGCTTACCCCTGCCCCTGTGACGAATTTCACTGCGGTACCTAGGCATCTTTGGATCATCGCACAGGACCGTTGCACCATGTCGAGGGGAGTGGCTACACCGTCAGCGTCCCACTTGCTTATCACTTGTCACTGCGTAGTAGCATTAGCAGCCTGATGGGTGTGGAGGAAGTGTCGAGCCAGCAACATTACATGTGAGGACCTCATTACACGTGAGGCCAGCATTACACGTGCACGTGGACGGGGCTGCAGACTACAGATGCTGCCTGCATTATTCAGCACGTCTCGCCATCGCCCTCCTGCATCTAGCGAAACCCCCACGAGTCGCGAGGTGCAGATCAGAATAGCATAGTTATGGGAACATCGACTACTTTTCACTATCGACTAGTGAATAGTCGATTACTTTTGAACATCGAAAAGTCTAGTCGTTCACACTAGTCGATTAGTCATCGTATAAAACCTCGACTAGTCTAGGCGATGATAACTAGTCGAACGACCGAAAATCGGTAAAAAGCACAATATCTAATCGATTAAGTTGCCAACCAGTTGGTTAAAGACGATTAACCACCCACTAGATAAAAAATCGACTAGAAATATCGACTAGTCAAAATAATCGACTAGTATATAGTCGATAAAACCACAATTCGACTAGTCGACTACCCCATCTGGAAAGAATAGCATAATACCTTTTCAAGATTTTGGCTGTTGCTTTTGATTTCTAAGGAATAACCATCAATCAATATCAAACGTCCACATCATGTGATGACTCGAAATCATTATTTTTATTATTGTTTCCATACTAGGACAAGTATGATATATGATATGTAAATTTAATTTACGACCATTATCAATCCATTAATTGTAATTGCGCTGTTGGTTACAGAGGATAAGAAAAGAATGAGTAAAGTCAAAGCAAAAAAATTACCAAGACATATCAAAAGTGAATAAGTTCTCCATTTCAAAAAAAATAATACAAAGTGCATGATTTTTATCCTGGATTTCATTACCTGTTTGACGATCATTCAATAGAAAGGCAATAATAATAAGCTGATGCAGGTATATAATGGAGGTTGTAGTATTGTAGTAACAATCCATTTTAACGAGCAATCATTGATTTTTTGTATTTGATTTTTTATAGATTGAAGTCCTTTTGTTTTATAGCTCATAAATTATAACACTGAAATTGCATTGTGTGTTGTCCATCAATGCACTCTAATCTACATAAAGCGTTATGCTCTGCATAATGCTACACGAGATTGACATTTGACTGGACAGTTTAGTACTGTTGTTTGCTTCATCAGTGGACAAACACAGCAACATCAAGGTAACTTGATTGCCCAGGTTGTTCACGGTAGTTCCTATTTGATGCCGTAAAATAAAAGGAATGCCTCATAAAAGCTTTTAAACCTTTAAAGGAGTTTCTTTAACAAATATTTGCGTAAAGTAAATAGCAATTTATTACAGCTAACACATTTGAAATAACTCTTTTAATAGATATTGATTGTCTAAAACTGATACTATGCTGATAAAAAAATATAAATTCTCTAACTCCACGTCACAAAGAATTTATGATAATATAACAATCTGACAATGACAAGAGCAGTCTGAAATTAAGCAGCACAAATACAATAACGATTTTATATACAGTGGTAGGGTATTCTTTGGGGGGGGGGGGGTGAACATCTCAAAAAGATCCATCAGACATTTCATCATTCTTAGGAAAACACAAATTTATGACTACCTATTCTTCTTATTGAGCTGGGTAGTTTCGAAGAGAATTATAAGTAAAGTTCTGAGAACCTTTGAACTCAAAAACTGATTTTCATCATTCATGGAACTCTCAAATCAATCCTTGCTAGTCAGATTAGAAAGGACCTTGCATTGCTTTTAGGCAGAATTAGTAAATGCAAAAATATTCACTTTACCTCAGAGATTCACAAATAATGGTTCAGCGATTCAACACTAATACATTTGAAAAAAAATTAAAAATAATTTATTGATTTTATTAATGAATTACGTTACGTTTTTACGAAGTATGGTATAATTTATGGCCAATGGTCATACTTTTTTAACACAGGTCAAACTCCAACCAATGTTCAAACTAACCTTTCACTTTAAAGTTTTAAAAAGATGTGTGAAAAATCGTACCACATTACCGCATTTCCACTACAAGAGGTAGTCAGTAACAACGCGGGCACAAGCTATGCAGGGCCGTACGTCCCGGTATAGCCAGACGCGCTACGCTCTCTGCATTATTCACCGAAATAACCCCAGATTTGCGCAAACCACCTGAATCATTCAACTGCCGCACTCCTTTACCGCCCTAACCCGATACAGTACGTTCCCGAGTGTTCGTACAGCGCCGCTGCGGCTTTGGGGGATGGTGCGGTTTTCGAAATTACGGTCAGGGTTCCAGGGTTGAATATGAAAATGTTTAGCCCGCTCGTATTTTTTTATAAAAAACGTCCAGAGGGATCAAATTGATGAATGAAGCTGTTTTTATTCGCGTCTACTAGTTTCGTAAAGGATGAAACGTTATTTGAAAAATAATGTGTTTATTTTGAGATAAAATAAAATATTTTACAATAACAGTTAAAATGAGGTTGACGCTTCAAAAGACGATAAAATCGTATAAGAATGAAATATTACACTGAATAAATAACAATCAGGAGAGAAAACTCCATGGCCCCCAACGTAATACGTTTGTGAAAAGGCCGTATGGCCTAAACAAATTAACTAACAATAATACAAAAAGATACCCCCGCTACAGCAGACCTATATACTCAGCGAATTTCAAAGGCAAACCAAAATATTCAATCCATCATAGAGAAATTTGACATGTTTTTGTAAGCTCCATAAGAATAACATGGGGAATGAGTATGCAGGTTTGCTGCTACAGGTATGTTAAAACTGGGTGGTTTTAATTCAATATTCAATAGATCTGAACTAGAAGAAGCTATTTACCAAGTTTTATCAAGATATTTTGAGAAATAACCGAGATGTAGAATTTGAGGTATTTCCCATAAGGTTAACATTGGGACAACGTACTGTGATTACCACTTTCAATATCTCGGTAACCAATGGACATACAGCAGTGATTCAAAATACCAAATTGTTAGTTTTTTTTAGCTGAATTCAATGGCGCCAACAAAAATTTGATAAATTTTATTTTCCTATGTAAAACACTAAAAAAAAAACATTTTTGGGGGGTTTATCCCCCTTTACCCCCCCTTCCGGTGGTCCGATCGGGCTGGTTTACGAACTCGTCCGAGGGATTACCCCTTTACATGTCTGTACCAAATTTCGTTAAGATCGGACCATTTTTACGGCCGCTATCGTGCTCACAGACATATATATATATATATATATATATATATATATATATATATATAGATATATATAGATATATAAATTCGAACGAATGGTGTTTTCTGCTTCTGGTGGCCCCAAAACGAAAATTTATCATGGTCTCGGGCTTAGGTCTTACCATGAGACCTACGGTAATAGCTTCTTTCCTATAGGGGAAATTCGCTAAAAAAAGGTGCGCTATATAACTTAGGCTTTTATGGAGTTCCAGGTTATAGGATCTTAATTGAAGTAGGCTAACAAATGAGACTTAGCCCTAATAAGTTTTTTCTGTAACATAATAAGTCCTTTATCAATGTAGTAAATGCTATTTTAAATAGAAAATGTTAGTACGTAGTAAAAACAATTATCTTACATCATCGAATTAAAAATGTTACTTCGGGTGGTTCCCTTAAATTAAGTAAAGGAAAATAACCCAGAGACGCCAAGAAATGCGGGTAGCAAGCCAGGGATTCTTTGCTCAAGTTTTCAACATTCTTTGTTTAATGCCAAACATTGAGTTCAGGAGGAGGCGTTTGAACACCAGGCTCAGGTAAGATTCCAACAAATCATTCATATTCCGCATAAATACAACAGTAGAAATAAATTCAAAAAAACCAGTGACGTAATTTTTTGAGTATGAATACAGTTACTTCTCAAGTAGTCAAAAATCGTTTATTGACATTTCAATTTGCATATTCTCAAAAGATTTACACCTGTCATAGTTTACGTTTTAAAGTAAAAAATAAATTATCAATTTTTTAACATAATCTTATCAACAATGATGTTGAAATTAATAAAACCTTTATTTCCCAAAAGAAGTTTTGAGCTGCAGAAAAATCAGTCAAGTAATAAATACGAAAAAATATTGTAAAATCACAAATGCTGGAAAATATAAGTCAATAGCAACAAGAAATAAGATCTTAAATCAGCTTTGAATTATGGATGAAGAGACAGAAAGACCTTCTAATAAATACTGCTGCTGTTAAATCAAGTTCTCACTTTTTCCAAATGACTGTTTCTAAACGATTTATGATTACATTTACTTTTCTTTATTTAAGGTAGATCCATAATACACGTCTACTCGCTTTTACGATTCAAAATTTAATTTTAGAATTTATTCTAAAAGAAGAGTAAAAAATTTGCATAATGCTCCTAGCCTGGATAGTCTTAAAATTATTAGTTCCAGGCTAATATAGCCAAATAACTGAACTATGACATTAACATAAATGGTAATTTTTGAAAAAACCTATTCACAAAGTAGTTTGGTCGTTTGGACAAAGATGAATACCGACATAGTACCAGACTTTAAAAATTCTTTTCTCATGGTGAAACTAAAATCATTCTTAAAAATCACATTTTACCTATTTATTTATTTATACAAAAGAAGAGTTGCTCGTAATTCTTGTTTACACAACCTCCTAAAGAGGTGATAGGATTTATTCGTGAATAAGATAAAAACTAGGAGTTCACGAATCTGTGAATACGAGGTTAAAGTAATTTACACAAAGTTTAACGTTACATCACAATACTAAATTCTTTATATTTACGAGAGCAAATAATAGACTGTCAAAACACTTTTCCCTCCAAAAGAGCGGAAGGCCGCGATTTGGCAGTTTCCCCGCTGACAGAAGGAATCAGTCCTCGGTTCCGGCCCGTCGCGCGTCGCCGGGTTTGATGACCAACTGCAGAGGCAGCGGGCGCACACAACACAACGGTCGGGGACAGTAACGAGGCAAGAATAATACTACACGGATCTAACGTCGAATGATTCGTTAACACGACGAGTGGGTTCGGCAAAAAAACCATAGGATAGGAAGTGCTATAATAAAATACAGTATTTGAATGATGAAATAAAGCAAATGCATGTATGTGTCCTATTATTTAATTTGTCCTATTAATTTTTGTTGTTTAAGTTATGAGTTTGGAAAGCGGACAAGATTACTTCGGGAAATTAAATGATGTTTTTAAATCGCTCTATTCCATTCAAAGCGTCAAAGTGGGATTAAATTAACAGAATAATTTACATTTTGGTTTGTTTTAATTGGGAGGTTTCTTAAGTTTCAAACCTATATAATAGTATTTTCTTCTCATGCTGTTTAGGATTGACCAGGCAGTTTCAAAATTAAAAATTGAATTCGATACTTCACTGTTTTCAGCCAATAAAACGACTATCAATCAATCAGACAATTCTTTGGAGAACACTTCCTTCCGCCTCCGGAATATCTTAAGATCCTCAAAAACATTTATCTGAATAACGTAACGTAAATATGTAAAACTTTCGTCGTAAGCAAAAAGTACAGGTTCTTCTAAACGTTGGACATAATTCTAGGCGATTTCTCGACGCGTCAATGCCCCAAGGACCACACGATTTATTCTGCTCAGTGTACAGTACGGCCTACGTCCCGCCTTTGAGGGTGGCGCGAGTGATTTGACGAAGTCGCATAAAGCAGTCCCTCAGACCTCAATGAGGACGGGAAATTGGAGGGAGCGACACAAAGGTGCGGAAATATTACGTGACGGGAATTTTAACGTTTTATAAACTTTTAAATCTGTATGCTAAGTAGATGGTTTACAGCCCTACAGTAATATTTTTGCTCAACAAATAATTTTTGACTGTTAAAATACTCTTGAGAGAAACGGAATTGGAATTTGCTTATTTGATCGGTACTAAGTCGCAGTAACGCTTGGTGAGCAAGAAATTAATACTGACCATTCGTTAAATTGCTCAGTGCTGGGAAAAAGAAAGCTATAGGCTATTAAATTTTTAAGTTGAACTGACTGTATTTCTTCGACACTCCGTAAAATAATTAGCAATCTAATTATATGTTTAAGGATATTTGTTAATAAAAGGGAGAGTATTATTTAGCAGCTTGTTTTGAACCATGCATACCATTCATTTTTCTTTTTTAAATTTCTTTACGTCAAGTAAATTTTACGTAAAAAAGTAAATTTATAGAAAAAAAATATTTGAAAATCAAAAGAAGTTATCACCTTGAAAAATATGTCTTTAACGTACTCCCATTAAACAATAAAAACTTACTTTAAAACAAATTCGCAGACAGCGAATTGTTCAACCACTACAATAAGATTATCCCGGTTAAAACAACAAGGTCGGTATTTACATCAGACACAACACCCAAGCTGAGGGACGTGGAGCGCTGATTCTACCCGCTCACACTACAGAGCGGCGGAACTACCTGCCAGCCTTCGCAATATCGTATTTTAAAACGCTAAGCGAATTCCGTGTTTGTGCTGTTAATTGTTTCGGAACGACCCGGAAAGCTTGCTGCAAATCCTTTCGTTCCGTTTCATAATTACGGTAAAACGGAAATCGCTTTGGAATGTTTATGAAAATATTAATAACGCTACGCTTTTTATTTGTTTTTTCCTGAAAAGTTTTATGTTCGGAATAATTATTACATCTCAAGGTACATTTCTATTGTTCAATTACGATTTTTCCTCAAATATTGGGTGTTGCTTTTTACAAAATATATTTTGAAGATATAAACTATAATAGATAGTTAACATTTGAAGATATAAACTATGTAACCATCGCTCTGTCTCGATTACACTTGTGTGCGGCTCTTAGGCAACTCATACATTTCTTTCATGCATTTTAGAACTATCGATACGCATACACTATTTAGGCACGACATCTTACTTGGTCAACAATTCCTTTCATGGATAATTCATTCTGACAATACAGTTTCCAACAGTTACTCGCGGTTTCGTCCGCCATGGGAAACTCAGTTATTAACATGAAGCGTTCAATATTTTAAAAAGCATTTCAAAAGATTTATCCGTTAATTATGGAAAAGTTAATAAAAACCTTATCATTTTTTATCTCAAGTTTTAATTTTTTTACCGTAATTCTCTTGGATTTCACCGTCCTCATTGTTTACATGGGAAGACGATTTAATTGTTTACTTGACCGGTTGACTATTGATGCTAGGAAGCAAAACTCACGTTGAGATGTTATTATATAATCATATTATTGTATCCCATAATCGAAATGGGATGAAGGCCATCACGGACGCTGCGGCGCCGCTAAATAATTCATTGGTTTACAGATTGCGTCTGTTCGACTCGGCATCCTGGACACCCAAGGGGTTAGAGTTAGAGAAAACAAATTGAATTGGTTTTTACTCAAAATAATATTTGTAAATATATATATAAAAAACAGTAAAATTAAAGAAACGTAAAATTAATTTGATGTACCTATATGACATTTACTACACTATTTTTTAAATTTATATTTTGAAGTATAATCTTGATTTTTGACATTGACTCAAATCTAATTCCAGGTATTGTAAATTGACTCTCGAGATAACAAACATAATGACCAGACAATATTTGACCATTTACTCTGCTAAAATTACATATCAGCATGGCTAAAATTAAATTTAAAGATGTTGTTTAGCCCAAATAAACAATGAATAACTTCTGGTACATGCTAATTATTTCATTATAATCCATTTCATAAAAATTACTTAATGGAAAAAAAATTAAAATGTCACTACCATTTAATAGCACATTAAATGATTTTAAGCTTCACAAAATTAGTTTTAGTGAAAATTTTTACCGTTAAAAGCAAACCAACTTGCTTTTAAATCCTGATCGGTAGTAGGAGATTGAATAATAACCACGGAAAAGTTGTGTTGAATTATGAATGAAAGAATTGGATTTTAAAACATAGCTGTTCAACCAAGCTATTTTAATGCAGATCATTAAAACAACTTAGTTCTATTGAAAGCTTCTCTAAATATTTGAAGCTTCAGTTATGTTGGTTATTTCCGTTTGTAATCATTTAATTAATCCATCGCAGTGATTTTTTTCTTCATACAGTACTCATAACACTGTAAATGTGCCCACTGACATTATATAAAACTAGACATCAATGTAGATACTTATTTTAAAGGACATGATTGGCCTGTTTCCAGGGTAGAATGATAATAAACAAATCTTTATTTAAGAAATCCGAATTTTAACAAATTTATAGAAAGCAAACAGTAAAAACGTAGACACATAATAGCCAACACGGATTTTCTAAAACTTTTTCTAAAAAGTCTAGTTCGTTTGAACATCAGCTCGACTATTCCAGTGGCAACTTCATTCATTACATTTAAAGATTAATATTTTAAAGGTTAAGCGTGATCTCGTTCATTGACACAACAATCCCAAAGACTCTTACGGTAAAAAAAGTTTTAATCATAAATAAAACCTTAATTGAAAAAGAACTTTTTACAGGTGAATGGTGGTTCACTCATAAAATGAATATCGCCAAAACAAACAAGACAAAATTTTACATTACATAAATTCCGAACTTTGTTGCGTTACAATTTGTCACATTTTTATTTCAAGAAAATCTGACAACTTACAACATTTCCCCTACAATTTGACCTACACGACATTCGTTAAGGAACTGTTCCCTGTCATTCAGGGAGCCTCCCATTACCGGATGTCAAAGAACTCGGTGACAGCAAAGGCGGCCGCATTATCCTGTGCAAGTTGTGGTAATTGGCCCGTCCTAAGGGGGGTTCGGCAAATATGTTTCCTCGGCTTTGAGGGAGCGGCGGGCGGCGCGCTGACGGCCCGAGTATAAAGGAGAGTCTTTCGGCATTGACAGTGGCAGGAACGTAAAGAGGAGGGAAGGTGGGAATCACCAGAAATATTATGAAATGCAAGGTAGGCTGAAATCGATTTGTTTTGGATGTAAAATTAAGGCTATAACCATGAAAAGTAGGGTTATGATAAAACTGTCAAAAATGTGAAGTTGGCAGAATCCAACCAAAGGCATTGATCCATCAATTAAAAATTGATTAATTATAGATGAGTCAAGTTTTTTCCAATACATCTTACCCTTCTAACATAGACTAAACATTTTTATGACTTACGGGACCTGCATGACATATGTTAACACAATGATAATTATAGTTCAGGAACTTATAAATATAAAAAAATGGAACATAAAATAAAAAATGTATCGCTCTTTCCGTTTATTAATATTCACATTGAGAGTCAGTTTTTCAATATAATTATAGGAAAAATATTGGTACTGTAGCTTATTAGTAAATATTTTAGGGAGAATATGCAAAATAAAATAGTCTTCAATTTTCTATACCCTTTGCAGCCTCTTACGGATCCAACGTGGATGATTTGCAAGAAATGAGTCAGTCAAAATTATATTGAAATCAATAAGCAATTTAGTTGAACTAACTAATTTTAAAGGTTGTAGAAAGGCACAGTAAATAGCAATTTATTGAACACAACCTAAGTTACGAAACTATTAAAACTATGTACATGCAAAAATAAAATGAATCGGGTCATATTTTAGTAAATTAGGTAAGTATTTGTTTTCAATACAGACTCCTTCACCTTAATTAGTTATTTAGATTTTTAAGCAATTTATCCATAACTGTGATAGCCACTTCACAAATTGACACTATATGTAAATTGGATTGTTTAAATCCAAACTACTTCAAGAGTTTATACGCCAACAGATCGCAGAGATACTGTAATCACAAGGTGCTCGTCAAGTCCGCTGTTCGTGCCGGATCTGATAAGAGTGACTGCAATAATCTTAAAAGCTGTTACTGGCGATGAGATTTAGTCGATGCTCGAATCCCTGCTTAACCCAATAACCGAGTAATCAGCGAGCGCGAGCCACGCCATCGCGTAGTAAACACGGGGCGATAACTTCGCGGCTGGCTGCGTCGATACGTTCGATGTTAACGTGAAAATATCGATCGTAAAAGGTCACAGAGATTATCGTGAAAATGTTTATCGTGATACGTCCCAAGGATTAACGTGAAAATATTTATTTATCGTGATACTTCCCAGGAATTATCGTAAAAATATTAGTCGAGATACTTTCCCAAGGTTATCGTAAAATATAAATCGTGATAGGTCCTTGAGGTTATCGTAAAAATATTTAATTGCAGTACTTTCCAGGGAGTAATGTAAAAGTATTTAAAGTGATAATTCCCAAATATTCGTGAAAATATTTATCGTGGGGGTTATTTTATCTGTATTGAAAGACTTTAAGTAATAAACTGAATAAAGAAAGAAAGGACCATTTCCCTAAGAAAAAATGTTCTCCATTTTTAATAATTTTTTAATTTTATTAATTAATTTTTAATTCATTGATTAATTCGTTCTCAATGAAAATTTATTTTTTGTGAGAAGTGTAGATTAAACCACTATTTAATCCATTATTTAGTATCAGTTGCAAACAGGATGGGAAGCGGTAAGGTAAGGGAGAGTAACAACTCCCTTACGAGTTTAATTCCTTTATTTAACCAACAAGTAATTAATATTTCTGTTTTTATTTTTAACATAATTAATATATTTTTTGTGGTATTAGTTTCGGTGGCATTACTTAAAATAAAGCACACAAAATAACAAATCTGATTCTGTTATTTCAGAGTTTTGTAACGAATTTAGCGTGAACAAAAGGAAACTACTAAACAAAAGTGGACAAAAATGTATAGTGACTTAACTTTAAACTCAAGAGAGTCATAAATAATATATTATGCAAAACCGTAACAGAATTGATTAAAATATAAAATGGCTAATAAATGTTAAAACTATTTTATTTATTCATGTATAACCGTTCATAAAGATTGAAGTTTTTAAGCCTAATTCAGTTATTTCCCTAATTATATTTACTTGAACAGCCTAAAATTATCGAACCTCATATGTGTTGTGAACACCTCATAGCGTGTTGTGTTACGAGAGATATAAACAAAATGTCCTAAATCGTTTTACATACTAATTATTTATACGACATTTTACTAACTGAACGAAAAATCACCAACGGCGCTAAAAACCTAATGTTAGAAATTCCCTTACAACTCACCTGTTACAAAAATAACTTCCCTCCCACGCAGTAAACAACTTCCTAAACAGATTTTGGTTAAATATGAGGCGTTACGGGGGGTGTGGTTAAACTCTTTATATATCGTCGTCATAAATACACAGGTAGGATATTATACACCGTACCTCATCACTAAGTGTAGTTCGTAACTCCCAGCATTACACTGTGGGTAAGCTTGCAAGTTCCGGGTCAGTATACAAGCTACACGCTTTGTAGACTGGAATCAATTTAGAAAACAAACAAATTTATACAGACTTTTGGAAATTTTAAACTATTTAATTTATGATAGATATTCAGATTTATTGAAATGATAACTAAAATAATCAAAATGCTCTATGATCATTGATTTTTTCTCTCTTTTCTATTTATATTACCTCGTAATTTAATTTTATTTTGTATAAGTAAATTAATTTAGTTTTGTAAAGATAGTTTTTTAATGATTTATTCTGCTAAACAATAGAGGGAAATTATTTTAAGATAAACTTTCCTGGGTTGTGTGAGAAATCTTTACCACATTCTGACCTTTAGTTTTGTAGGGGATAACTTCCAAATACTTGGTATTGTTTCTATTTTGTACCTTCGTCTGGAGGTAAATAATCTTGAATCTTGAATTAGTGCAAATTAGGGTTCATCACCAGTTTTAAGGAGATCGGAAAATCTCCTTCAATCATTGCAGAGCTTTAATCTCCTTTAAAATATGTAAATACATTCGACAAAATTTTTAAATCTAAAGTCAATCATAAATTCAAACATCTAGTTTTTTATCAAATTTCACTCCGACACACACACACACACACACACACACACACACACACACACACACACACACACACACACACACACACACACACACACACACAGTTCCATGATATTTTTTTCACTAGGCTAGAAGTAAATATTTATTGGCTTTTTGTTCAAAGGCGCTCTCAGGTCTAAGTTTCAAACAATTCAGATTTGCGAAAAGCGATTAAAAACAAAGAGTGAAAACTTCGACAAACTTCAAACTTAACAGGAGTTTAGTTCTTTATAATGCCCTAATGGATTTACCACTTAAGGGAGATAAAAGAATAAAAGTGGTCATTTTTTGTACGCGAGGCGACGCTGTCAAACTTTGCCTTGTCAAAAACTTAGCTCGGCCCTTCAACTTTATCTTTCTAGAGGGATTTAAGGTTATGAAATATTTATCTGAGTTGTCAAATTAATTTTTAAAAATTGTCGTTATCTATTTGACGATGGATTATTATTTTAATTATTTTCTTAAATCCTACAGAATGGCACTGGAAAAATAGTTCTTAAAACAATAATACACATGAAGATTTGAAAACTTAACAATAAACGTTACAAAAATAAAATATGTTTCCAAGTAATTAATGAGTATTGAGTATATCCAACGAATATAAGTATTTTATTATTAGCATTATTTACTCAGAAAATAATAAAAATATAAATTAATAGTAAAATATAGTAAAATTAAAGATTTCTTTGTTAGTTTGGGCGATGAAAGTTTTTCTGGGGGATATTCTACATAAAACTTTTTATTGGGGGTACTGGTTCGAGACGGAATACCCCCTGCATTGTTAAATTAATGGCGATTTACTTAGTATATTAACGAACAGTATAATTTGATATTACATATGGAGGATTAAAATATGTCAAAAAACATATATTACTTCAAGAAAATTACTTCAATAAACTGTAAATCATTTTGCAGTATATGAACTATCACCAAGCACTTAAAACCCATAAGTGAGCACTTCATTTAAGGCAGTAAGAGAAGCCTCAATATAAACACTCAAGTTATCCCGTAAACATTAACCTCAACGTCCAATCCCCTTTCTACCCATCCCATTAGTTAACTCCCACCAAGTCTATCTCGGGTTCAGTCGGAGATAACACTTCCAAAGCGGCCAAGTGTTCGGCAACGAGGCTAAGACAAACAAGAGACAAATTACGACACGATCAATGTCAACTCGGCCGTAGACACAACACAGGGGCATTAGTCACACGACAGTCTAGGTCTGGGGTCTGGGGTCTAGGGTCTAGCCCGGCCAGCTGTGCCGTCAAACAGCGTCCCTGGAGTCCGCAGGATATATCGATACATTCGATACTTTCCCTTCAACACGATCGATATTTGGATGTAGGGAATATGAGTATTTGATTTTCGTTAAATAATAAATAGTTGAGTTTTATATAAGATCCAAACTATTAGTACCAATAATCTAAATGATGAGGAAGGAAAACTATAGCCATAATATATTCAAAAGTCCTTTTTAATATTTTTACACAGGATGATATACAGTATATTCAAGGGAAGATATCTTTAGTATTTATTTATTTCAATGTTAACAAATATAATTAAGCACTAGGGTCTTTAGTATAAAACCCAGATTCTAACCCAATTAGACTGATATTGGGGCTACCCTTTCCTTTACTGAATTAATTAAAAGCCAATATCGGAATGTAACATTATAAAAAATAATTATGATTTTTTTATTGATTACCACATTTCAGAATTTTTTAATTTCCCTAAACCAACATACATAATTATTTTCATGCAGATAAAATGTGACGGTTATTATATTCTATAAAAAGGTTATATCGATATCTATGTTCGAATATATCGAATTCCCAAATTATCGATATTCACACAATTCTCCATCTCCAGCTGTCCTGCCAAACAACATCGGCCCTAAACAGCAACCCTGGGGAACACCACTCCGTCATCCGCAATCACTCGCCATCCCTCCATTCTGCGATGGCTATCTAGACTCGGTGACGGAGCGATTCCGGGGGACAAATGATTCTTTTGTTACAAGTGTCAAACGCAGTTCCAAACAAACACGCCGGGACAGTTGAGTGATGTCGGCTTTTAGCTGCAATTCACTCGTCCATCATTGACCACCAGAGACTGTATTGTTGGAAGATTTTTCATCCGTATGTCGACTCAAGCATATTTGTGGATTTGGAGGGGAAGTCATTCTTTACGTACCGAACAGTTTTTTGCATTTTTACTGAAGTCAATTATACTTATTACACATGCTAGACTATACGGTTTAGATAAATAATGTTTAAGTAAAACTAAATAAAAAATTCCTTCCAAGAGAAAAATAATATGGTTTCGTCTAGTAGGGAGGAAGGGTATTGACATTGTCAAGGATTAAGCTATGGTTTAATTTATCTTCAGTAATCAACCTCTAGTTTGACACCTCAACCTTCAAACGGTCTTTGAGTCAAAAGTATGGCTAAACCCTTAAAAATATTCCTCACCAAAATATTCCTCACGTAAGTGTCTCTGCTGTGCGAGCTCCGTGAAAAATCGTTAAAAGGGAGCTTAAAATATAAAATAAATATCGAAATTAAGTATAACATTATTAATTGTTGAAGCATGATTATAAATTATTGCCATAGTGTGAATATTTACAGATAATACTTTACGTACAACGTACATATCAAGTATAGAAAGAGTTTTACAACTTTTACAAGACTACAAATTAGCCTACTACCTCAGAATAAGTTCAGATCTCTCCTGATCGTTAAAGAAAAAATAACAAACAATAAAAACAAAGCACTAAAATACTCCACCTCTAAAACAACACATACAGCACGATACAAAGCACATTAATCGCGTTGTGTTGGTGCCGGCGACGCGTCCCGAGGGACGGGACGTATCGGGGCCTCCAGTTTTGTTTTTATCAACCTCGGCCCGCGGGCCTGGGAGGGTAATTAGTCTCATTTACCGTGTTTACCGAACCGGACGGCCAATAAAAACACAACTGGCCGCGCGCCAAAACTACCATCTCCCTCGCGCGTCTTTGATCCATCTTTGTTGCTACCAGGACGCGATGGAAAGATTAACAGTTGGGTAAGGTTTAACTGTTTTGAAATTGGCAATGTTGTTGAGGATTAATTTGGCTACTGATGTAGTTTACTAAGAAATGCTATTCTTTGTGGTAACGATTTTCTTATAATGAATAACAGTTAGCGAAATGAATAACAAACTTTTATTCATTCACCATGCTATTAAACTTTTACCTTAAACAGGTAACTGTTTTTAAACTGTTACATTTACCATTCAAAAGGTTGCTGTATGTATTTGGTAAACGACTGATGCGGTGACATTAATGGCTGAACTGGAAATGGCCGCAACCGCAGTTGATTCTCAAGGTTTCGCCTTGCCAGTGCTGGATAATAGAGTGATTTTACTTATCTCGTGCTTTTTGAAATACCTGCTGCGATTTCTGGTTGAAGCCTTGACACAATTTTCCATTTAAGTCGTGTGTTCAAAGACTCAATAAAGACTTTTCTTTTGGTATCCTGAGGTAAGAGATATTAGATCTGTCATAAAAGGGCCTAATGGTGTCATCAAATTAGAAGCTGGCGTAGATTTTAAACTGCGTTAAAGAAAATGTGTTTAGCGAAACAAGTAAATAAATGTATAAGAAGAAATGTTTTAAAAACGATGTTTGAAAATTCGATATTTGGCTGAAAACTTCGTGGTAAGATATTTAGGAAAAACCTAAAATTAGTACCTACGGACCCCTCTCCCTCCCCCGCTCAAGGGCTGCGGACGGGGACCGGTATGTTCACCCCCTAACTAGTCCAAACAAAGCTGCAATGTCAAAAATTGTGTTCCATGCAATTCCCTGTATACCTTTTTTGAGTATTGTTGGAGTTTCAATTACCGATCCCAGCTAAAAAAAACTTATTAGTAAGTTAAAACGCTCTCAGGATAACGCACTTAATCTACACTCGAAATTGAATCGGTTTTCAGTTAAAACACGCCGACACAACAGCATTTACATTTTATATCAAGAATTGATAACGCAGGAGAGGAGGCCTAATGCAACGAAAACAAAACAAAAACCACATTGTGCAATTCTTTTGGAACTCATATTACAGTATTTAAATTTTAACAAATACTTTTGCTATAGCTCACGCATTAAACTATCCCTAGCGAGTCATCTGGAACAGTTCCTCCACAACACGCCCCTATAGCCCTACTAGGCTAGCCGGAAGGGTGTGTGTATCAAGTTGTTTAAGACAGTAGGCGGCCGTAATGAGCCACAACCGGGGTAATGCGCTTACTGCTCACCGCACTGGGGGCGCGCCTCCCGGGCCCGGGGGAAATCAGGGGAAATCACCTCCCAACTTTTCATACCCGCCAGATGAGGTCCGCCCCGAGTCTGTCTCGCCAGATCTGCATCTTCCGAGGTGTTTGCATATAAAGTAACTTGACACCCTTGTATATAAGAGCGAACTTGTGCACATGGGGAACAAAGAGGATAAGGAAACCGGAATGCATTTTTAATACGAAAGAGTTATGTATATAACAGATGTGCTTCGACCTGTGGCTCAAAGTGGGAGGGGGGGGGGTTTACCTACAATGGGTTCTAAGTTTGTTTATCATTTGCGTAATATTGTATTTAGCAAGAGACGTTAGGACAATCTCTTATTAAATATGTAGGAAAAAACTGTAAACAAACATAGTTAACATGACGTAAAACTGCATATTAAAATTATTTTCCAAATACTGTAGTACGTTTACTTGTTTTAAACGCATTTAGAGAAAATATCCTATCGTCGATCACCCTGACATTTTTTGGATAGAAACGGAATAAGATTAATCACCTTAGCATTAACATTCAGGTCACTAAGTCATATAAAAAACAAATCTATTTTTAAGGGTATTTTACTGTGTTTGTGAAGTTTCTAATAGAACTTTGAATTAATTATTACATATTCTTTACTATTATGCCAACAAATCTAAATTTTCAAATACTCTCACATTGTTTACAACTATTTAAAGTGTAATTTTTCATTGTAAATCAGTCGCAAATCATAAATCTCCAGAATGAATGGAACGCAAGAGGGTAAATTGTAAATAATCGTCGGTTCCGGAGGCGCCAATTAGTCCCCAGTAATCCCCAGGATCATTCGGCGTCGGTCGTCCCGTCGTCCCAACCGTCCTAATCGTCCCGTCGTCCCGGTCGTCCTTCGGGACTATTGATCCAGGACTTCGCCGACCACGACGAAAGCAATTGATCACAACTTAAAAGGGAGCCGGTCCACGTAAAGTAAAATATATTTTAACATAACGCAATATTTTATAGGGGATTTTAATCTTTTAATTTTCAATATAGTCTTCGTTTTATGAACAATTAACCTCACATTTTAAAATACCAGTTATTTCATTACGTTAAATAAAAGAGCAATGGATCGATGTTTGGCAACATCTCACTAATATATTGGTACAGTTTAAAATGCATAAACACGTACTTTAGAATCATTTACAGGAGGTTTTCATGATAAGAAAATAGGACAGTGAAAATTAACATAAACATCCGACAGCAGTTCAATTTAATTTTAAATCTTACCGCTACATATAGTAAAGTTTAAAAAATGTAATTTTCCGTTGTTTTTTTTTGTAAATTCTACTTCTAATAAATAAACAAATTAAAAAGGTTATAAACCTAAAAAGATTTCATACGACTGAAAAAAACTGTATTTGAAGAATTGTTCTTCTAACTTTTTTCAATTACTCTCAACAATTTATTACATAAATTGTACTGCTACAATGAGCGATTTAAAACACGCAATAAGTACGAACAACTTCGCCTCGCAAAAAGTAATATTCCGATAATTTACCCAAATAGGGGCTCAAAGACACCCGACAAGAAATCAACAGGTGCACAGTGAGACCTGCCCGGAGCGCTCTGATAACCCGGACTGGAAAAACCAGTCTTGCGAATTGCAATCCTGACGAGATGCCTTATTGAATCTATAACAGCCCGAGTTATTGCGAAAGAAACCCATCGCAGAATACGGCAGGCATAGGATCAAAACAGCCGATTTCTCCATAGTAAGAACAATAGATCGTAAATACTTTTATTGTATCTTAAAGCTTCGTTCAAGGTTTTCATTTTCATCATGTCTCAACGATTTCGGAATTGCAATTGATGGAATTATATATAATCTCTGAGCGAAACTGTGATCTGTCAGTTCGGTTGTAATATGCAATAAAAAGCGTAACGAAAATATAGAAAGAGTTAAGAGATACATTTTGGCTTGACGGGCAATATAATATTTATTATTTAATTTCAATAGATTAAGTTGGTATCATCATTAAGTTGGGGGCAAAAGTTCAAATGCGTAAGCACGCAAGCGAACTAATAGCAAAAAGCACAGTTTTTACAGCAAAAAGTAGTTTTTTTTGGGTCGGAAATTGTGTGCAAATACTTAAAAACCCATCACTGTCAATTAAATATTTATTGGTATTACATTAGCTGTTTTACACTTCTGGGACAAAGCATAAAAAATTTGAATAAAATCCTATTGACCCCAATTAACAAATAAAATACATTTCCTAAAGAAAATGTTCGTAATTTTTTGCACGAATTGCTACTTTACTGAGTATAATCAAATGTGAAAATATTGTTTACCACAACATTTTAGTTTGCATAAAGTTCAACATAATACTAAAAAATAACATTTCCTTGGAATAATTCACAGTTAAGTCAACCACGCTTCTGTAGACATACACGACATTCGGTCGTCCGTTGTACACAGAGAGCACGGCGAACCGTGACAACAGAAGGTCCGGGACAACAGACCTTGTCTATCTGTCATCGGAATTGCGCACTTGCCGTGAAATTGCACGCGTGCCGTTAGGGGGCGGGGGATGGGGTGGGTTCACAACCCCGAATTTCCCACGGGTTAACTAAAAGCCCCGAGAACAACGGCCGCGAGATCTTGGTTATGATACTCTCATTGTCGTGGACCCCACGCGCCCCTCCCCGCCCCTGCTGATAACGTAGATAACGCTGGGTGGCGCTGTGTTGAGGGTGATCTAATTTTCACCTATGGTATATACCGAAATTTCTTTAAGAATTGAATACGATCAAACCTGTATTCTGATCGTACGAAATGGTTATGTAAAATCCATTGGTATTGTGTCATAATTTACTGATTTTATTTTTTTAATTTATCTTTGAGAATTGAGCTATTTACCTTGAATAGCCTTTCAAACAGAAGCTTCGTGAAGTCGTACTTTCGACATTAAAATATTTCTAAAATAATTAACGATAATTACGGCACCATACAACTTACATTATAAAGGGCTTTTTATTAGTTGCATCTGGATTGGGGTCAAATACTCTACCTGAAACAATCATAAACTCAATTATTATTTTGTATTTTGATTATATTTTTATCATTTGATTAACTATTCAATTTCATTTACATCTATATTATGGGAAGAAAATAAAACTAAACTAGAAATTATTTACAGAATTCATTTCAATTAGCTGACCTACTAATTATCCGGGAAAACCTCTGAAAAATAAACACTTGAATAAACTCAAAACAATCTTTCAATGAACTGCAGTCAAGATTGTTCTACTTCTGTAGTTTAATACTGTTATAATATTCAGATTAAACTAAAATTCCGACCAATAGTTCAGCATTTTCACGTTTTCACTAGGTCTACATATTTTCCCTTTTTTTTATTTTTTGAACCTTTTTGATGGGATCGCCCTAAACAACAAATATCCCTGAGCACCAAAAGGTTTTTTTTTAATCAAACATAGAATTTAGAGTAGAATGAAAATCAATACTTCTGATGATTTATAGACTTATTTTTGGTGCTATAATCTTAGGTTAATAAAACAGTACTGAACTCAAAGTTTAAGTAAATGTTTTTGAAAAAAATAAAACTATGAAACTCTCGCAGCCGCATTTCAGCGCACCCAGCGAGCACAGAAATCGCTGAGCGCACCCCACCACGTTGCTCGGCGCCACATATTCTGTCGAGTGGCAGGATATGAGATCACCACGTAATTAATAGAGAGCACCGCGCAGCCTGGAGGCCGACAGGAAACGGAACTGGGGCATTAGCCGTACTGCAGTGACACCACGGGACAAACACCACACACCACAGGACACACATGTCACCACAGACTATTACAATGGAGATTATTTATAGAGCCGGTAATACCTTCACGATTGGGTGGTCGGATGAGAAAGAGCCTCGGTTGCAATTGTAATTTTAAATTTCAAATGAGCTACGTAAAACGGTTGATTGCAAATGTGGTTGAGAGTGGATTCAGAGGTTAACTGAGGATAGGTGTTGATTCAGTTCAAAATTAGTTAACTTCGAAATAAATAAAAAAATAACCTGAATCACAAGTTTTAAACTTATTTTATTGAGTCTAAAAGCGGGAGAGCTAGGGTAATATTTTTAGTGAACAATGAACGAGGAGAATCGTTTTTTTTTTATGAGAAACAATATTTCTCACACATGCCATCAACATTTTGTAGAAGATTTGACCCAGGACTGCCCAAGGTATGAAGCCTATAGCAAACAACACCCTAAAAGCATTGTCTGTCCTAAACACCCTGCCTGTCCCAAACACCCTCTAAAGAATTCCTCAAGTATTTTGCGGACTAGATCAAAGTAAAGGCGAAACATATTGCTAAGTTATATCTTAACTATTATCAAAAGAATAATATAACATTAAATGAATAAAAAATACCAAGAAACGCAAATTTTATATGGATGGATTATTCAAGATTATTACGAAGGCGTCTTACAGTCTTCCCGCTTATTTCATCCCATCACTCTCCCGATCCATTTCAACCACCCTTCCACCACAGTTCAACCCCACAATTAACGACTTACAAGATCATTTCCGCTTGATATTAACGACCTCAATAAAAGCCATTAACGCAAGAAGTGAAAACTAAACGGGGATCGGGGGCGCTTGGGCCGGTTTAAGGGAGCAATTATGTAAACATTTGGCACCGACGGAGCAATTTGGGCGATTATACAATCATCAATAACGCGCGGAATGCGGTCCTGCTAACAGCTTCCCACGCGAAACATCGGCTGGCGGAAACATCGTGACCACCGCGTCCATCGCGACAGCCAGGTGAGAAGAAGAGGAAGTGTCGGTGGTGCGGATCATCAATAACAGATGTCTCGTAGAAAACGGCAGAAGGATCAAGGAAGTCCCAGGTGATGGAATGTCCTCGGGCAGTATTAAGGAGTCTTGATAATCAACAATAAACTTTTGACAGATTCTAGACACTCAGATGGAGGCATAGTAATAGGGAATATGGACAACGCAAACCGTCAATTCGTAAAGGAAAACCTTTTAACTACGAGGTCACTAACACAGAAAGATATAGGACCGTTTTAATTTTCTGAGAATCTGCAGTCATTATAAAATTATTATTCCTTATTCAATGAACAGGTGCGATCATGAGGTATTTGTGGTTGTGGTAACAAACGTCTAAAAAAAGATCAAGAGCAGAAGGGATATTGGTGAAAAGCTTTATCAAACCTTATTCAAGATTCAGCTTTCAATGCAAAAAAGCAGATCCTGAAGTTTAAATGCAAAGTTTAAAGAAAAAGGAAGAAAACAAGTTATAAAACTAACGTTTTCTTTAATTTTACGAAGAACTTCCTTTTTACGTGTGGATTTTATACGTAAGTCACTTAACTCTTTGCGCTAATAACATTCACCATTTTATTACTGGTTTAGTATTTTGAGTATTTGTGATCAATCACCTTACATAAACACAAACAGTTAAGGTCCATTTCTCAAAATAAATAGATTTATTCTCTAAGAAAAAAACAACATAGCCTGTACTGCAATAAGAGGGCCGCTCTACATGTACTATATGGCAGCAGCTGGTAAGTGTGTTGATTGAGGTAGATCAAGACAATAGTTTAAACGAGGAGATGCAATAAGACAGGGCCTTATTACTGCCACTGGGAGGCCAATTACTGTACTTGTTGGAGTTTGCTTGACCGGTCAGCATCAACAATGGTACACTTGCTGCGTAATCAATTGAGTCTTGCACATTGAAAGATATTGCAACTGCAGCAAACAATAATCAAATAATTGCTAAACAGTAAATTATTAATTTTCAATACCGATAACATTATTCTTAAACCTTTTAAATTTTATATGCATAACAAATTGTTTTAAAGTTAATTCGACATAGAATCCTTTAAAAATTATTAACTGATCGCAGGGAAAACTTTCAGAAGGAAAACGAGGTTCCAGACTTTACAAGGAAAGCTTAAGGTTTTATTGCTCTGGAGTCAATATTGGAACATTTAAATGATGCATTGTTCGTTCAACATTTACCTTAAACGATAAGACACCTACAAATTGTTTCAAACGTAATACTCATATTTAAACAATATAAAATAATATATAAGTACATGGTGGAATCGTTAATCGTAAAGTAAATCGTTAAAATATACAACTGACGAGTGGCGTTTATGAAAATGTTTTTCTGTGACTGATAAACAGTTAAGACGAATATCGAGTATTAATAAAAGGTTTTTATGTTTACAAGTTCAACCTTAATCAGATATTCTTTTATTCTTCCAGAATAATTTGACGTCTGACATTTAAAATTTAAAGAACAAAAATACTTTTATCTCTGGATTATCTTTCTTCTTAAACCACCGACGTAAACTTAATTTACTTAGCATTTAACGAGAGGAATTACTTTGATGAAAACAGTAGCCCTAAGTCGACAGAATTAATCCCAAACATTTCGTCTCCAAGGGTGTTCATTAAATAAGGGCTCCGTAAAGTGACCAATTACGTCGACTCTACGCTTATTTGCATTTAGCTCTGACTTATTTACTTGGCTTGTAATATAAATTAAGCCGTTTTATTTTTGAACAGTTAAAGAGAGCTAACTTTGAGTTGGAGGACGTCCGAGTTAAAAAATAATTCATATTCTGATGAACTAATCAGTTAATAAAGGTAGAAATTGCTGAACTATGTAATTTAAAACAACACAAGGCTGACAATATATTTAAGAAACGACGCATGAGCTTACAAGACGAATGATATTGTAATTTTTCTACATAGTAGTAATAATAAATGTTATCAGAAGTATTTCACAATAATATTTACGAAAATGAAAAGTGTTTATGTAACTTTGAATTTTAACAATAAATGCAATTTTAAAATTATCATGTTAATTATTAGTTTCCAAAAATACTAGGAATAGAAGAGGAGTCCAGGATATAGGAAAATGTAGCTTTTTAAAACCAAATTTAATAAGGGGATAAAAGTTTTAGGAACAAGAGATTATAAATGACATTTTTTATCAGCAGACTAAACTAAAACCTAGACCTGATGAGCAGTGCGTGTTCACTAAGTAACCATAAAACTTCAAGCTGCAACTCAAATAAGCTTTGATAAATGTTTAACTACAACGAACCGAATATTATTTTTACTACTCGAAAGTTCTTTAGCGGAATTCAGATAGAAAAGAGCAACGCAGCAACTAGCATTAGCACGACAGCCTACAGTTGGTTTGTGTTTGTTTGGCTGCGAGCGGACTGTGGGTGTTCAGGTCGCCTCGGATAAATATTTGGCCAACCTGGACCTCCGATGGCGATTTGAATAGGACAACAGTTGTTGAAGATAAGGCTAGCTCTTCCGTCAACAGAACAACAGTGTTTACAGTTTAGCCGCTTTAAAATGCGACGTAAAATGCATTTTTTGTTACATGTTTATGTTTGGCAATATTAGTAATTGGGCTGTCGAAATTTTGTTGACAATTTCGTATTTTTAAAAGCGATTATTAAAACCCAAATTAATGAGTTTCACAATGAAATTAAATCAAATAGTTTCTAAAGTGTAAGACAACTGCTGAAAATTACGCTAATTACCTGAACTTATTAAGTGAAAATATTTATACTTTTTTGGTTAGTCGAGTAACAATCTGTTACAGTCTACAATTTCAAACTTGAAATTATCTCAAGACAAAAAAATAAAGAAAATACAACAAAATTAAAAAATATAAATACCAGTTATGATTGATTTATTGATCACGAAACAGTAAAAGGTATAAAAATATATAAAACTCTGCAAGACAGAAAATTTTATTACAATCACAGCTTATTATTTGAATAAAAATGTATGTGTTTTCCACGTTATAAAAATTCATTATGTACAAATCCTTATTGAAAACAAAATCGTTACTTAACATGATACAGAAAGTAGTTCAGTTGATGAAACTACAGTATTTCTAATAACACTCCTTAGGGTAACTCATTTAGATCCGCTGTTCCCATTTTTGAGAACTTTCACCTGGTTCAATTATACTTGTCACTTTTTAGAGTCGTCCGGGCTTTCCCGCAGTAAGTATACATTTTGTTCTTGAAAGAAAACTTATAGAACAAACCCACGACTGGTTTGAAAATTCATTTTCTCAACAACTTCACTAATAACAAATTTCCAAAAACGAAGGTTTTAGAAATCGATAATTTGAAATAAACTAATAAAATATTCCTAATTTCTATTTTTCAATACGACAAGGAAAAAGCCAAATTTCCTCGTAATTATTACCTAAGCGCTTTAAATTCTTTAAAACTTGTCAAGCCTTTTAAAATGCGATTGAAATAAAACTCTTACTAGAAATATCCGTGACATCTGCGTTAATTGAAAAACCAGCTTCCAGACAGTAATAAGTTATAAATAACGTTTCTTTCCTGATAAAACCTGCACAAACAGAAGTACTTTGTAATGTACGTGATTCAGCGAATCTTCCGCCTAACTGGGTCTGGACACGTGTTTCACAGCGAGGGCTTTCCTTATGGAGTAGTTCGAGTGACCAATTAATTAGTTATTGAAAAAAAGCATTCGCATTTGATACTGAATATAATTTCCTCTACAAGAATAATTTATTAATTTTCTAAAACTAGATTTTATAATAACAATTTTGATTATCAAACACGGTTTTATGGGATTGGTAATCAAACTTTGACATCTGGGTACTTCACTAAACTTTTAACTCCCCTTTAATAAAAAAATAAATAATAAAAACAAATTCCTGATTTATGTCCCTACTCAAAAAGGTAGGAAATAATCATAAATTTCAACCCGATAAGAAATAAAAGCTCCCAAGATTCCAGGATTTAGTACAAAAGAGAAACACAAGTTCGGCCCTAATGAAAGATCTTTTATAGGTAGGATTTTAAACGCAAATTTCTCATTAAAGAAGACTCCCTAAAACCTCTTACAGAACTCCGTTCCTCTTCAAAGGGCACCCTTTCACTTGAAAGGTCCCGTTCGAGAGGCTTTAAATGTTTAATGTTGGCAAGCTCGAAACCCACCACCTGCAAGTGTGAGGTACACAGCTGCGGTGTCGGAAGTGGTTTTGCACGCACATGCACTCATTCAATTGTTGCAAGTGCTTAAAACACGCTGCGCATTTGACACCCTCAAGGGCGACAGTAGGGATCCAGTTCCTTTGTAAAAATGTTTCGATTTATGTCTAAGAGAGTTAAATTTAATTAAAATACCAGCTATAATCCATGCTCTAACAAGAATTCAATGTCTAATTCTCTGTGGTCCAATGTCGAATGGAGACCAGATTTCGCAAAAACTCTAGCAAATAAATTAAGAATAGCTACAACACACTGTTCTAACAGACCTGAGATTACGATATTGACGCGAAATAATAATAATCACTGTGTTATATTTCACTACTTTTAACTGATTATTTATACTGTAGAACTAAAATTTACCATATTAAACAAACACTAATTTTATAATTGATATATAGGAAACCCGGTTGAGGTCGGTCGTAATTGTTATCGCAAACTGAGATGGAAAGGCAAATTGATGGGAGCGATTCAAGGTAACTTTTCGTATGATGAGATTACCAACATGGTGGGACGCTATGATACATGGCCCATCAAACTGCTCTTAGCTACCAATTACAGTACGTCCTATTGGCCGCCCAAAATACGACAACCTCCAACGTGGTCAGATTTGACGCTATTTTTGAATCGTACTGTAGATTAGATTACATTTAAAGTGAAATAAAATTAAATTATAACTAAAAATTTTTTAAATACCTAAAACTAAGTATGTGTACTTATTGTGACATTTTTCTTCGATGTACAAGCTTCAAAATAAAAGATAGCATTTCGTGAAAAATTTTTAATGCTATTTCATTGTTGCATTATCAAAAGTGTAGTAAAACTTTAAGCTTTTTTTGTACAAAGAATTTCTGTAAATGAAATATGCTGACTGTTACTAACTAGTCAACTAAGAAGTTTAATAATTAAGATGAAGGAAGGGAATTACTTCTTACAAATGAATCTCTTCGTAGGCACTTCGTTAGTCTTGACGTTCATTGGCTTACTCAGACAGAATGAGTTTTTAACTCAGCATCTTTGAAAACTGCTCTGACCTGAATGCATTTCTTGGTCATTGTTGAGTATATATATATATTTAGATTCATGTAATAATAACATAAAAACGATATTAAATAATAATGTGCATGCATGCTACTTTGCGACCATTTTTATGTTACAGTATTACACATTTGATTCCATTATGAGTAGTCTACACTTAAAAGAACAAGCTTTTGTAATGCCGTCATTATTGAAATTAACCATCGGAGCTAATAGTGAATGTTACAACCACACCCAATTTCATATTTTTTAACAATACAACATGGCAATGCGCAAGACTACAAGGTCAGAGCGTTAAAAAAACGGAAGCTTCCAACTCCCAGCTTAAACAGAGTTTGTTTTATCGGATAAATCTTGTTTTATTTTCACAAGAGATAGAAGTTAGGGGACAGAATAAAAACCTTAATGCAGGTCAGTGATGGTTGGGTTGTTTTGTTGATAACATCTCTGCTCGAGTTGTAAACCCTGGAGTCACATGAGGTTAAGGGTTCCATTACATCATTGTTTGGTGAACAATCCGTCCCTTTCAGTTAACCGTACACTTAATTGCATTATGTATTTATTGTTGACTTTAAAGTCGAGGGTTCTAAATATTAGGGAATGAGAAATTAGCGAAACCCAAAATTACAGTATTCCTCATTTTAGACTTTTGAAAACTACTTCTCATGATTTTTTGTAGAGTGACGGAGTCGACATCGTCTTTGTAGCCGAGACTAATGCTAAACACAAATGCTTCAGCACTTAAATGCTTTATTTATATGCCTGATTTATCAAGATCATGGAAGCGTTGAATATTCAAAAGTTCGCCTGTTCTGGAACCACTGCAGACTCAGTTCGCCTGCCAAGTTGCAAAGCATCTGTTGCAGTACAAGTTACCTAACTTCAAGAGCCACGTAGGGCTGCGTAATAGTTCGTTGGGGGACAAACTTTTATTCAACGCCAGATCCTCAAAAACTTCTTTTACTAAGAATATATTGTTGTCAGTAGCCTACTACCCAATATTTTTTTCAAATCAAATTAATGTTGGTTTTTTGGTGTAAGTGTTTACACAGATGTCCCTCTGATATTTCCGCTTGAGTATTTGATTTTATTTTAGTATTGATTAGTCAGTAACAAGGCTACAAGATCGCGCCACTATCATCACGATCATCACACTCATCCTTCACTCATATTCAGGGTAACGTCCTCCATGAGGTACCTGTCTTATTAAAGTGATAAAGTGATTAAGTGATTTAAACTTCTTTTGTCTACAATAATGAAATTTTCATATGAGTGAAAACCCAGGCACTTGTAAAGAAAGATGGTCAAAACCCACTAGCCTGGAAGCAATGCTATTACTTATCATACACACTATTACTTATCTACAGCGATTACTTATCATTCAAACTATTATGACACTATTGTACGTCCAAACAACACAATTTAACTTACAAAATTGAGTGGTGTCATAATATTTTTCGACCGACTATGCAGACATCTTCAGACCAACTGTCTGGAGCCAACCGAGTTGGTCTGAAGATATACGCATAGCCGGGCGAAACATATTTTATCACCACTCAATATTTTAAGTTACATTGTGTTGTTTAGACGTAAAATAGAGTCATAAAAGTATATATTATATTAACAACACGTACAACGATCATCAAGAAGCTATTAATTATTAACGATTAGTTATAAATAATATTGGACCCTCACGAAAAACATATTTTGACAAAGTATATTTACCAAAGGATTTGGTGTGATAAATGGTCGTTAAAATTTACACAATTTAACTTTTATATCCTTCAAAATGCGTTCAAATCGACAAAAATAAGCAGTAACTTTCAAAAATTCTAAAAACCGATCCAACCCGCAATATAAAATTTAGACTACGTCCAAAAAAGGTTTAAAGAAAAGTATACTATAGTTAAATGTTACGAGATCATTATTTCAACGCTCTGGAATATATATAATATAAAAGGAATGAGATGAAGAATGGGCACATCCGACCGGAGCGTTCACGTCTAGACGTCTCCGCCGTCTGAAGTAATGAGTAATTATGTGTCAGGGGAATTTCATTTGGAAATTTCAACGACTCGACGTTTGTTATAAAGCCAAAGGAAAATAATATCTCCAAGAGCTTTGTTTATTGCTAGGTTGGTAGTGAAAATTTTAATACAAGAACTTACAATTCGTCATTTTATATTTTCATGAACATTTACGTTACAAATAATATTTTGAAATGTTTTTTCGACAGTTAAATCTTTGAAATCGTAAAAAAGTTTATTTTTGGAAAAACAGTTTCTAGAATGTGGCCATTGCGTCTACAATAAATACTTTAAATATAGCAAGATACCACAATAATGCGAAAATTGATAACACTCCGAGAAAATCTTGTCTGGACTGATATTTAATATACCATTACATAAAACGTTTGACTATTTGAAATATTTAATTATTAAAATCTAGAGAAACAGCCTTATAATAAATCCGTTTGTAATATTAAGGATTATATTGACTGAGGAGTAAAAAGTTGAACTTTAATCAATTTTCCAAATTTATCACAGGAATTTTTATCTTATTATTAGTGTGCAGCCATTCGAAGATATTAAGCATAATAATCAATGCGCCGAAATAAATGTTGATAAAATTACCTTTATTTTTTACTCAAAGTATTTTTAAAGGCAATTATCTAATTTTTTTTTATTTTTATACATTAATAAACATTTTAACAATTGAATAAATAACCCTATATTTGAGTATAACGTCACTCCGTGGAGGGTAATCTGTAGAGAGATAGAACAACAGATACAAATGCCAAAGTTGTGACTCCATTTCCAGATAAACCCTCGATTGATTGCTCCCTTTGGAGAGGCATCCGATGTTCCACACAAACCTCGCCGTTCAATACCCATCTATGTTGTATTTTTATTGCTTTTCTGTACACAGGTTCCTGACAAGAACCACTGAAGTAGAAATATTGCTAATTAAATAACATTCTTCTATTGGAAATCGAGAGATATTATGGGACTAGCTAAATTTTAAGGGTCTGCAGTACCTCCCACCATATTCAAGATTCAAGATTGTTTATTTCCATTAAGTTGACATAGAAAATTATTTACAATACAAAAAGGAAATTATTCCCCACTAGACCAAAGTCTGAGTGTGGGGAAGAGTTCTCAGGCACGATCAAATATTTCTAGTCCTTCTTCCACAAGTTGGTAGCACAAATACATACAAAACTTAAAAGAGAAACAAACTACCCATTAAAAACAAAAAATAAAAAAATAGAACTAATTATTATTTAAGAAATTATATAAAAGAAAAGGAGAAAAAGTCAAATATCTTACAATTATTCAGAATCGAAACAAAAAGATTTAATCAGAACACATCAGAATACCCGCAGACAACAAACACTAAGATGCATGTGGCGAACGAATCAACAGCTCTGCCATTCCCGGTCCAACACCGAGCAGCCACTTCTCAATCTCTCGCTTGTAAACAGACATGCTACCACCCTCTTTATTAATGATGTTGAATGGGAGATTTCTATACGACTGATGAGCCAAATAAAATTAATTGAACAGATCTGATTTGAATTTAGGTTTCGGAATTGAATAGCCAAAGTTTTTTTTTATTTCTAGTTTAGTAGCCATGGGTAGTTGGGGTAAAGATTTTGCTTTTACTATCTTTAACATATACTAAGAGAGTTTTAAGATACAATTGCCTAATTATATTAAGAACTGAAAAATTTTCGAAAAGGAGGTTTGTTGGATATCTTTGGCCTTTATTAAGAATTGCTTTTATCACAGACCGTTGGGTGACAGCCAAGGGCTCAAGTACCGAGGCAGAGGCACCACCCCAAACCAGTAATCCATACTGCAGCAGGGACTGACAGTAGGCATAATACACACTCCTGCAGCGATCCACGGCCAACACCTGACTTAGCTGCTTAAAAGCATAAATCATTTTTCTCAATTTTTGCTTAATGTGATGAACATGTGACTCCCAAGTCAATTTGTGATCAAATATTACGCCTATTGGGTTTTAGTCCCTTAGAACAATGATAATCTCCTTGAGACATGCATGGCTTTGAGCAGAAATTACTCGATTACCTTAACTTTTACGAGTATGATTCTTGAAAACGTTTGGCTTACTTATATTCAGTAGAGAATTGTGAAGAACAAATTCGAAATGTTCAATTTACAACGAAAAATTTGTATATAAAATGTTTAATTTCTACAAATGTATATTGTTGATTATTCGAGAAATTGTTACATATTTGAAAATGTTAATCCGTCAGATCACTACATATTTGAATTACCTTTAAATTAACAATTTTTTTTTAATTTTGACTAGAAAATAAAGTGAACAGTAACTGTGAGAAATCACCATTGTTCTTACGTGACAAACCCCTGGAAGGCGGCAGGTGCTTAAGACGAAGAGGCGATTAATAATGAATGAAATACGCATCTACTTATTTCAAAATAGCAATTTTGCAGGACAAGCCCAAAATAGACTGTAAAATAAATCATGTCAAATAAGTTAGGTTTTGTTTATGTCTTAGGAGCACTTAATTTTCCTTTCACTCAGTTAGAATTAAAAATATTACATAAACGTCTTGTCGACAATGCCACAGGTTTTGTTTAAGTTTTAGGAGCTTATTAATTTTCCTTTCATTCAGTTAGAAATAAGAATATTACATAAATGACTTGTTGACAATGTCACATGTTTGCAAATAATTTTTAAGCTAGTATCAAAATCCAAAATCGACAGTCCAATGATGAATTATTTACAATCTAGCAGAAATATTACGATTCGAATATTACGAGCTTCAAAGTGAGCTTTGACAATGTAGTGTGTAATTATAAGATATAATTATAAATATAGATTAGCGATCTGACCAGGCTTTTGTAACCAATAAATGATCAAGAAAACCTCGATATATGATTTTTTTTAATTTACTGCAAATACAGAAAAGTAAAAACTGATTTCGAGAATTTAGAAATACGTTGGAATGCGACTGAACATCTAACTTGCGGTACGGTTTGGAATGCCTGGTTTAAGTTTCGCTTGGGATGAAATATGGAAAGAATGCTGAAATCTGCATGCTAAAAGCTTCATTTTATTATCAAAGGTTTTTGTTCACTTCAGTAAACTTTTTATTCGGTTTTATTAATTGTTATGTTAAGTTTGATTACAAATCTATTAAAAGTCAACATAACATTTAAGCTGATGTCTCTGTACATTACCGATAGTACATTTATGAAAAGAAAGATAAAGTATATACTGCAAAACAAATATTATCTAAAAACAATATTATTGAACTAAGGGTTAATTTTTCATATATTATTATTAAAAAATAAATGAATGTAAAATTGAATGTATATGAAAAGTAACACTCTTTAATCCTTATTCGAATAAAATTATCATGTTTACTTATTAATTCTATTGAAATATTTTTAATTTGGAAATATTGAACCTTAATAGCGTAGCTTTATCCGCTTTAAATGAACCAATCTGTTTCTTTTCACTCCAAATCACTTTGCTAACACTCTTTAGATCTTTTCACAAGATTTAAAACATATTTTTAAAATATAGTTAAGATTTTCTAAAGACATTTGTATATTGTGAGATCTACTTAGGTAAAACCAGTTATGACATTAACTGTCGATTTCTTCTAAGGAACGTTTCGATTACTAAAATCCAAAATTGAACGCAATCGTAGATTGTAACCAGATTAAATTAAATATCCAAAAAATATAAAGGCTTACGCTTAATGCAAAAGGATTACAGTAACGCGACGCTATCAGTGCAAACTTTTACATCTCAATCTACATGATACTAATAAAATTGTCTATTTCACATAATTTCATTTTTTTCATCCCCTGTATTCGAGTCTCAAGAACGTGCCTTTCTATTCTAACCACTGCATTCAGTCATGAACGAAAATCCTTAAGTCTCCGATCTTTCATCTTTTCTATAACACAACAAAGTCGACTTCCTCGTCTAGATCTGACAGTTAATATTATTTGTGACGTCATCCACGGCTGACAGTGATGATAAGTTCAGCGCCGAACGTGACCGACCCGGAGATTGAGGGGTGTTGTTCGGGCTTCCGGAGGGAGATAGCGGCTTACAGACCCTCTTTTGGGGCATTTTCGGAGCACAAATTGATTAGTTTCCGCGATAACGCAGGGCGCGCCAGACGTGAGGGCCCCCGCCTCGCGGGGATGGACTGCATTGTTGCCGCCTTTTGATCCCCGGAATAAGGGAATCAATTTGTGGAATTAATAGGAGAATCTTGGAGAATTTTAGGGCGTTTCGGTCACGATCAGTTTCATGACTTTACAGAATCCTCTCTTATTGTAAAGGTTGACACGAAGAAATGCCATCACAATTAAAAGGATGATCGCAATTTTCCGACATTCAGACATTTTCCGCAGGGATGAGCATAATATGTCCAGTGATTTTTTTTTAATATCAAAAATATTAATATAGCGATCCCATAAATTATATTCCACATTTAGTACCACCGTTGTCATTGTATATAGACCTCCGAACCTTATGGCCCAGCTGTACCAACTTTCTTGTCAGCCAGGGTTTGAAGTGGACCACAGAGATACAATGTCTAGAACTACTACATAAACGTAGTTTGAACGTAAACGTGGACATAGTTTGACTATGTTACTGACAGATAGTGCTGTTATTATGAATTATTTGAGCTATTAATTTTAAGTATTCAAAACTTGATACGCTATAAAACGAGAGTTGTTTAGCTTACGTATTGCTCCCTGAATACCAAATTACCTAATAACCCCAATTGATAGCGTTACCAGTTGACAGCAGTATACCCTGTTGAAGAATAGACAATAGACAATAGACAAACACATTATTTATAATAATATGAACAAACATGTTTACATTAACGCAGTTTGCTTACTGCGACGGAAGTATTTTTACCACGGTAATAAACCACATTGCGACTGTGTGTGTAACATTGAGTACTCCGACCCGAAATGCAAGCCGACTGATCATTTTTAGCTTTTAACTCGATACAACTTGGGCGCTGCTTCAGTGAAATGTTTATTGGCGCGTACAAGATTAAACGAAAATAACCGGTTGAAACTGTTCAGTCTGGCATGGAATAAGCTACTGTAGCCGCTCCTAAACTGAGCTTTCGGTATAACCAAAAACTATGCTTTGCTAATAACTTTACTAACAACTAAATAAAAAAATAATAAAAAGTTATAAAACAAGACAACAATTAAAACAGACAGTATTCAAATAACAGGAATAAAATACTCTTGACTGGCTGGTAGCAATCTTTGACATTACGTTTTACTTTTAGCTTGTATACGTTTATGTAGAATTTTACTACTTTTTTGGTATTAAGTTACTAACAGTCCAAAACGCTTATGCTTTGGATCAATACATTTAAGTAATAGTTCCTTGATCATCCAAAAGTTGCCACAATGGGCTCTTAAAATGGAACACAGTTTCACTTTTTTCTATAATTTCCACAGTCAGAGCAAGTTTATACATGTAGCCTAATATTTTTCATTATTTAGGGGTAAGAATAACAAATATTAATACCTGACGCTGTTAATTAACTTGCCTACTCTCACTTACTTAATTATTTATCTATTTTCAAGCAAACATTTAATTATTAATACAGATCATGACCTTTCAGCTTACCACTTTTGATATCCGAAAACACCGAAAATAATACATTAGCCCGGGCCGGATCAAAGATGAAAAGGCTCGCCGGTTTTTACCTTTCATGTTCTGAAAGAACTCTCCACTTTGACGAGTGATACAGCTGCATCGGCGCGATAACTGGGATATAGCACGGTGCTCATGGATCAAGCATCAACGGCCGGGCTAAGCCGCTTATGTCAAAAAATGACCAAGTGCAATTAATTCCAATTCGATTTCTAAGGAATTTGAGGAAATCTATTTAGATTATAAAAAGTCCAAGTTATATCAAGAGGTAAGGGTAAGACATTATTGAGAGAAACCCGAAAATTTATTTACTATGTGTTTTATGTTAAAAATCACTTAGGAAAGATCTTAAGTTTTTATTCGGGTAACTGTGTGGAAACATTAAAAATAGATGCTTAAGCTTTAAGTGACTGTGGCGTTTGGAAATGTTGTGCTAGGGTACAGGAGAGTAGGATCCGCCTCGCTAGTTAGCATATAAAAATGCGTCTCATTAAATTATTTAGGCCTACTCTATCTGAAAGGCAATCCTTAAAACACTAATGCAATGCGATGCAGCCTACTTCATTACTTTTACAGTTATTATGTAATTAGTTTAACGGTTTACTCTTATAAGTAGAGTTCCTAACATTTTTCTTTCAAAATAAATGTTTTTTCTTAGTTAATTACAAAACTATCGTAATATCATTAACCAGAATATATATTTCTAACAAAACGTCTAAACTAAGTTCTAACTAAATGAACTTTTCTTAGTTACCTTACAAATATTTTAGTAGTATGGATCAGAATTAATAATTTTTAACGAGGAAAAATTCAAAAATTAAAAATTGTACAACTCTAATTATTAGTGTTTACTAAAATTAACATTCACCTTTAAAAGCGTTATCGACATCGTTAGCTCTATGTACCTGAAACAGATAAAAATCCCAATAATTCCTTGTCGGGGTAAATAGTTCCATTATATTATTATAATGGAAATATTATAAAACTACATATAATCCATTGCATGTTATAATTTAGATCCTAAAACCAACAAAGATACGGCAGAATTGAAAGACAAATTCCAAGACAAGCAAACCCAAAACTTAAACTCAACAAGCCTGAAACTTGTTGCAAACAACGATAGACGTTACCAAGTCAAGCACTTGATACTGGCTTTTGTTAGCGGAAGTTAGGGTCAAGAGTCTATGCAAGACGTTTTAATTGCTTAGACAAAGTTAGAGGTCAACCATCAAATTACTTCAACCAAAATTACATTATAAACTTATCATGATTTCAATCATATAATTAACGATATGAGAAGAATATTACTCTCATACCAGAAGAGGAATTGTATTACCAGTCGGACATTGAACTAAGAGTTTTAAAACACGTTGCCTCACATTTTCATATGTTTTGATTTGCACCAATAATCCTATAACGCTCCTAAAAATCAATATTTGTCTATAATTAGTTTGTATAATACAATTTCATGACAGACATGACAACATTTTTTCAGTAAAAGAAAACAAAATCTAATTATAAAATGTTTAAAGAATGTTAGACATTTGTAGTCTCCCTGCATTAGCAAGAGAGTCGATATAAAATGGGAAATTGAAAACAAGCAAATTTCTCCCAAATTAGACTGTGTCACCATTTATAGTATATTACGTTACTAGGCCGGGAAGTACTGTTTTGCCGGACGAGCATAAAAGCGAGTGCGGGATTTTCATGCGACTACGGCAAACCTTCCCGGCCGTGTAACGTAAGATAGTTTTCATCATACTACGCAGAAAAAAACATACCTTCAATCATAACGTAATCCTTGCATAACATACGTTTTTCAAACTTTCAAACCTAACCTCTAACAAACAGAACAAACATTTGCTACGGATGTAGTGCTGCCACTACATTCCTCTACAAATATACCAATAAACCACCAGTAAACAAGCATTAAACGTCGGTTTGCTGCAAATCAGCTGATTGTTTACGTCCGTTCTTTCCGACCTAGGCCGAATAAGTGTTTTCCGGCCTAGGCCGGCAATGGGTAACTTTCGAGCCAATGGGTAACTTTCGAACTGAAAAGAGATGTGTCCTGTGTTAGTGAGATGAAAAATTATTAATAAGGAAATTAAAAATGTTTGTTCTACTTTCTAAATATGACCATAAAACCATGCAACTTGGCGAAACAGTAGTTAATGCAGTTAACAACGCCCAGCTGAAGTAACCCCACCTCTATTACAACCTGGGGACCAACAATTTACCCTGCAATCCGAAACTCACAAGTAGGGGAGGTTAGCGGATGATTATGCACTTCTCCACCGCTGAACCAACACAGCTTTGAGGATTATCTTTATGAACCCATTACACGATTTTTAATCAGCTTTCAATTGAAAGCTTACAATGCACACATAATCATGGCGTTAAGATTATATCATGCACGGTAGAATTAAAAGATATTAAATACAATCCTTTTTGGAACATCTTAATTTCAAATAAATTTTCTCTTTGCCTAGTCAAAAAATTTGGATAATCATACGCAAACATTTGATAAATTTATTATATTCAATATACATAATTTGTCAAATCAGAATTTATATATTATTTCATTTGGACGTAGATTTAAAGAAGAATGAATATTACTTAATGTAAATAAGTAGATAAATAATGTGAAATAGGGTTAGACCTACTACGTATAATGTAGGATTCGGCAATCCCATTTAGAATGATAAACCTAAAACAAAATATTTTACTAATCAAACATTTAAAATCGAAATTTATTTTAATTTACATGCATATAATATACTCTATTCACTAGTAATGATTTTAATTCAACTTAAATAGATTTATAAAACTTGTTATCAAGTTTCGGGCATGAGAAAAGTATTACTGTAAGACGCAAACTTGGATCCCAAGGGCCCAACTTTACTTCCATGAGCCCAAATTGGAGACCACTCCTATTTCCTTTACCGGTTTACACTTACTTTTTACGTTATTTTTGCTATTTAATAACAAGTACATTCCTCAATAAAATATGTTGCATAAGTAATATAAAATCAAATGGCATTTATTTAAGTGAGGATGAGATTTAATCAGTCATATATATTCACACTTTTATATATCATAGAATTATTGCTATGGAACCTCAATATTATATATTTTGTAAAGATAGAACAACAATATACTGATGGTAAATAAACAATATATATACAATAGGTAAATAGAGCAATAAAAGCATTTCATTTTGAACACTTTACCTTTTAAACATATCTAAAACTAATTTTTTATACATTAAAACTTTTTCCATTTTATTGTGTTTTAAAATACTAAAATTTATAGGAGTTAGTTAGTTGCCAGCACAGGAGTGTATTTTCAGTCAGCTCAAAACGGGCCATCGTTAAAAACCCATGTTCTCCACGGTTCTGTAAATGATAAATCACTCCTCGTTTTCCGCCGCAGACGTCCGACCGCCCTTCACAACACGGGTATTCTACCAATGACTGATCATAGCCTTTAACTTTAACAATAATTAATACAATTATATATTCCGCCTGTTTTATTATTTTTTTACACGTACATTATTTCCTTAGGTGAGAATGTATTGTAATTTATTTTTATTTTTCAAGCTGCAACTGTCCTGCTTTTAAATATAAGGCATGAATACTAAATTTAATTTTAGAGTTGGTACTTCCTAGTATGGCTTATTGAAGTATGTTCAGTTTAATGGCCTCACGTTCATTTTGAAATATTAACGATTGTATCTATTCAGCTTGACGGGGTGTACTAGCTTTGTTACTAAAAAATAATAACTTAATCATGGTTTAAATTAAAAATGTTTTTCTTTTAAATATTATTATTGGAAAGTGATTAAAACCAATAAACCGGGCAAGGAACAAAATTGCCATCCAACCTAAACCAACCCGACGCCTTAATTAAACGACATTCATTTACAAAATACAAGCGTTTGATTACATTTAACATACCCCCACTTGTAAGTTAAAGTTCTTTTCACATTATAAAACATTCAAGAAAGGTATCTTTAGAAGTTTTAATGCGGCACGCTTATCAATTCCCGACTGTACGCGATGCATATTCAGAAGTTAGCGGCTCCTCAGTTTGTTGACGGCAGTTGCCGGAGTGATGCATCATCTGTTGCTGCAAAAGTTTGCAACTTGAGACCGAGGTACAACCTTCGGTGTGACGCTTATGCGAGATTATGTTAAAATATTGATGTCGTGATTGGTAACTTTGTTATAGTCGAAGACATTACTTTTTTATTAGAAAACTTTATTTATTCAATTTACATTTTATATTAAACGTTTTTTATTTTTTTAGTTATTTTAAAATGAGAAAATACGACAATCCTATGGATTATCGTGTTATCGCTCAAAGAACTTGTGTTAAATAATACCGTATGGATAGAAAAAGTATTAGTATGAATGTATACATATCACATAACTAAGAAGATATAATAATTTAACATCAGTTAACGTACTACCTTTAAAAAAGTCTATAGTCGATCAAAAAAATTAAAGCAGCAATTTTTATTTAACTAAAAGAGGTGCTTGTTTTACAAAGCGGCATTATCAAACCCAATATATATCTTAATTAAAAATTGGTTCAATACAAACTAAATCAAAGTTTTCATAATATTCAAATCTCAAAATAAAAATACATATCTGTGGAAGTAATAATAACACTCATGCAAAATTTGGCTTACAATGCATGACTCGTTAGTATTACTGCTGAAATAAAATTCTTTGTTTGGAATAAAAAAAACAGTAATACCTCTCGAGATCTGCTATCTCTGCTATTAAGTTATACTTTATATTAAAGGCTGTAAAATTAAGTGCTTGGTAATTACATCGTATTATTCTACTACTTTATAATTAAATATATCTGAGTAAATGAGACATTTTCAAGAAAGCTTCAAAAGCAGGATTTTTCAGTATGACTGGCCCTGACAGCCAACCAACCGACAGGCTTACGCTGAGAAGCCAACTGGAAAATCGTTCTCGCATTACTCCACCATGACATTTAACTCCTACATATTGCGTTACCTCTGACATGCGGAAATATAAACGTGGTGGGAAATTGTTAGATGGGTTCACTTTTGGATGACGACAAGCTTTACCTGACGAGTCTTTTGTTTTCTGAAATATTTTTTTTCCAACCGTAATAAAAAACAAAGTTTGAAATGAATAGTACAACAAACTTGAGGTATGTGCCTACGGGTGTTTCATATTTTATAAGTAGGATTGAACACAAAATTCGATCTCCAAACCAACAAACCCTTTTTAAATTTAATATTAAGTGAGATATGTCTATGTGAATACAATGCTTGTTGGTTGGTCCTGTATATGCGATCCTTCTGGTGTATTATTGGACAGGATAATTACTGTGGCTAAACATGTACTATTAACTGCAGAGCTACTATCCAACGTGGAGCCGAAAATACAAGCCAACTAAAGACGAAGAATAGTTAAGGTAGGCTAAGAACGTAAGAATTTCAGAAAGAATTCTGCTAGAGTCTGAGAATTTTCAGGTACGCGTAATAAATACTACATTTTTGGCAACCGTTCAGGAGAAATTCAAGCTCTGCAGCTGCAAACCTCAGAATAGAGTTGCGGAATGTTCAACACTGTCTTCTACATGTACTGTAACTCAACAACTTTTAATTTCTAATTCAAAAACCTTTTACACTCTACAACAATGTACCTAATTCTGTAATTCTGTAAAGGACGTAACCACCAGCCGTGATACGTATATGAAAACACCACAAAATTCACAATATAGTGGAGAACTCTTTCCTTGAATGCATGATAAACCCCGCCAAACATTCGTTCAAGCGAACCTCCTCTCCACTCGAACAAAGAAGCGATTGTCAAAAGCTTCAAAGCGATTTGCTCTCTGTCACAAGCCCTACCCAAAACCCTCAGGGGGTAATCTTGAGGAGGGCCTCTTCACCTTGGGTGAAAAATTGTATTTTCAAATGCTGAAGAGTAGGATTCATCCCCCACTCGACCCTCATCATCATCTATCTCTCATTCTCAACAACCTATTGGGGCGGGATTATAATTATGATGTGGGTGGATTTCATAATCATGCAGCATACGCATGTTCACATTGTTCACTCTTCATAATGTGAAATTCATTACATGAATCCATGGGTGACTATGAATTTTAAATTTTTCAAAACCAAAATGATTCTTTAATATCATAAATACATCTGGTTTATTCAAAGGAGTGAAAATAATTTAGGAATATATAAAAGTACAAATGCAAGTAAGCGGTGGCAATTTGAACGTAGATAAATAATGTAATGTCAAATGGAGGTTTAACATACGTAGGCCTTCTTAAATTTAAATATTCCAATAATAACATTAAATTATAGGCCTAGCACACACAAAATATAACCACAATAATGATTACTCTGCGCTGACAAAACTTAAAAAGGGTATCTTGAGAACAGAATTTAAAGTTGATATTCCTCGACCTGATTAAAGTGCTCTGTCACATTCAGAAGTCTAACAAGTTAACTCAAAAAGTTTGATTCCGTTTTTGAACTTAGTTAAAGAAGATGATAAAGACTTCACTGAGTGATAATGTAGCATAAAATAAACTTCGTTCATGGTGCATTTATTTAAAGTTGGTTGGAATTATCTGAAAACTCGTAGCGGTAACAAAACTAAGTAAATATGTGATTCCGTTTGATGAATTGCGATCTAATCGTGCGAAATGTACTCAATAATTTCTATTACATAAACATAATTTCGTTCTTCGTTTCTATATGTTCTCTCCAAAATTCAACACACAATTTTATAAGGCTTTTTGACTTATTTATGATACGAAGTTTTATGATATATAATCATAAACGGGAATAGTAAATTTATACAGGACGTGCGGCTCTCGAGAAAAACTAATTATTAAAATAATAGTGATGCAAAAAAATACAATAAAACATTATCTGCTTAGCAGTTTAGAGGTTTCAAACTAATATTTAAATTACAATGCTTGCAACTATGTAGATTTCTAAAATTTGCTTCCCTATTCCACATTTTCCGTAATAGTTTATTTCTATTAAGGCAATAGGTACTATTTAAAAGTTTACATAAATTATAAGCATAACTGGTAAAATACTGAAAATAGTTTTAATTCACGTTTCCCTCCAATCGTCTCGAGTGGGCTTTCAAAAACCACTAATACAAATAAATTCCGATTAAAACGTAAATCCGCGTTCGAAACTAGGCAAACACCACTTCAATTTACATAACGCAGATTCCGAACTTATTCAATCTAACTAAACCCCAATTACATATTGGAAATTCAATTCCAATAAGCCGCAAGTGGTTTCAATGAAGCGGCTCCGGTCTAATCTGGAAGCGAATCTGCAAGTCCTCGCCACAGAGCAGCGATGTGATCTAATAATATTACCACGCGGCTTGGTAATAATGTAGGCCGCGCTGCTAAATTAAATTTGCTAAAAAGATTTAAAGAGAATAGTTTGATTTGAGAAGGAAGCTGATTATTAAAAAAGTCCTAGCTTTATCAAGAGAATTTTACGGAACACTATCATAATCACTATGAATATTACGTATTTATTTGAGCATTTTACACGAAATCTTTTTTACAGTATTACTCGTGCACGGTATTATTAGGAATGGTTTAATATTCACTGACGAATTTTCGGTATTTTAATAGTACTTAACTTAAATCAAATACCCGATCTCACGGTCATATAAATCATAATTTTAGTTTAACTAAAAAATATTATTTTCATTTTGAATTGCTAGCCTCCGGATACCGATAAAATACTAATAATGGAGTAAGCAACTGTTGGATCCCAGTGAAACAGGTATTTAATATTATTTTATAAATTCCCAAGAGATAAAATATACCTATTGATCGAATAACAATAAATAAAATACAGCAAAATGGATTAAATTGAAGTTTTAAAATCACAGTTAGTTGTATCTATCTACTTAGAAATTGTAAATTGCCCTGTCATTGTTGAATATATTATGAACAGCAAAAATTTATGTTTTAAATGAGGGTTTTCCTTTCGTCGGCTATTTTTATATGACATTTTTGTCCAGACCGAGCCACCTTACATAATTTTCACTTAAATTTAGTTACTTAATTTTCCCTTCATCATAGATTACGAAAACAGAAATATCGATACACAGGCCATAAGTACCACAGGCAGTCAGAAGGGATCAACCTCCAGCATACAGATCAATCTCACAGTCCTACAATAGTTGTCAACCCCGCCCTGCATCGTGACGTACGAGTATAGTGTGCGATCAAACACATGCGCTGTTAATCCTCTCGCCCATCAAGGGTCTAACGATCTCTTAACCTTGAAACGTACAAAGATGTGCTGAACAGGAGGGTGTGGGTGAGTGCGGCTGGCCCACTTACTTCTCCATTGAGGCAGGCTCCCATTGTTGGGCTGCCAAACTTGTTTTATGTCGAATTCCTTTGTAAGCCGGCTCCCTTTTGAGGGGCGAAAATCATAGTTTGCAATATTAACGTGTTATTGGGTATTCCTTTTAAAAAATGTATAGGGAAAATTATTAAGGGGAATTACAGTAGGGCCTTTGTTGGTTTTACTCTATGCCTTTGGTTTTTATAGGGCCTTTGTGTGTTTTATTAAGGAAAATGTTGTTGTAGGATAAATAAAGAGTAATGGTTTACTACTCATTTTGTTGCTTCTTGTACATCGATAATAGTGGTTAGATAAAACGTGGAGTGACCAATGACATAACAAGATGATTTAAATATTCATAAAACTATATGTTTTGTGACTATCACGCTAAAATCGAAAGAGTGAAAACGTCATTTATTTGTCGGAGTGAATAGGTTTTTACTCCGAAAGAGTTAATATTCACTCTAAATTAGTGAAAAATATCCAATCTTTTGGTTGAGTGATGATTTCTATCATAAAAAAGTGAAATTTTCATTCATTGATTATATTGTTTTGAAACCATATAAGGAAAGAGTGAGAATTCACTCTCAATTGAGTGAGTTTTTGAAAGTGGTGGGGAGAAAGAGCGAAAAGAGGGATCGCTTCCGGCGACGCGACGACGCTACTGAGTCGCCAATTTGGTCATTGATTTACATGCACATGGATATTACCGAATTACATACAGGCAAGTAGAAAACATTGATTTAACCACTTACTTGGTTAGTGTTAAGGTAGCTAACGTAATTTAAAGATCAACAATAGTCTCAGCAAAGGTTCTGTGTCACTCGTTGAATATGCCTGCGCCGGCGCCGTTACATTTTATAGGGGTTTTAGTTTCAATCATCAAGTTTAGGTACCAGTTGTCCACAACAAGTGTCGGCAAAGAGTCAGACTTGTAGTTCATAAATGCCAATGAGAGGTTAGGTTAGTGAGGTTAGATGATTTCACTCTTTTAAAGTTGAACTTCACTCTTTTAAAGACTAAAATTCCACTCTGAAAAGAACAAGACCCACTCTTTCATTGAGTGGGGATATTCCACTCTTTTCATGAGTGAAAACGGTTCACTTTTTCAAAGAGTGAACCTTCACTCTTTCAGAGTGGCTCAATTTTCTCTACCCCAAAGAGTGAATGAGTCACTCACAAAGAGTGAGTATTCACTCTTTCGATTTTAGCGTGAATTACAATATTCAAGAAGTTTTCTACATTCTTATTTATGAAGATAATCTAACAAAGATTTAAGCAAATCAGGCTAATTTAATAAAGTAATAGATAAAACATAGCAAAGCGAAACTTTTATCAGTATATACATTTATTTAATTAATTGCCTCCTGTGTATACTAGCGATAATCACACAGTTACCTACATTTTCCAAAGTATTACCTTAAGTCATAGAGGGTTCATTCATTTTATCCTTCATACTTTTAATAATGGTTTCGTGTACATTTATAAAAGGTTATTAATGTTTATTAATTACTCCAATAAAATAAATTGTACAGTCATATAAAAGAGCGTCAACTCGTTATACCCGATTTGTTAGAGGAAAATATATCTGTTTTCCTACACGAACCAATCTCAAACGCTTACTGGCAACTCAATTTTTATATAAAGAAATTAATAACGATTTTTAACAGAAGCCATAACTACACCAAAAAGATTTGACCCAGTAAACGGAGCAAAATAAAATACCACTAACATAATACTTCATTATCTGCGTTAGTATTCCTAAAACTGAAACTTCCAACATCCTGACGACAACAACATGGGCTCCAGTAGGTCTGAGTTACCGTACAGTTACCCGTACACTACACACGGTCGGCCGAGTTTCGTCGTATTTATAGCGGTGTTTACGCCCAACTCCGACTCCGGCTCCTCGTGACTCCTAGCCATCTACTATTCGCACGCCGTTAACTCTACCTAAACAAAACTAAGTTGTAAATCCTAAATTTAATGAAGTTGTATAGTAGGAAAACGAATCTAATGTCTATTTTTATTTTGCATTTCCAAGGCTAAATATTTTACAAACTCTTGTAAGTCCGGGGGTTTGAAGTAAATAATTGTAGTTGATAAAGAGAAATATGTCAACACTGCTATGAAAATTTTTCCTATACATGGAAACCGTCATATAAAGGAGTTTTACACTAATAATTTGTATAAGCACCAAAGTGGGTTTTTCTACTATTACACCAGATTTATCGTTATCAAATAAATAACGATTTATCGATAAAAATCATTATTGAAACATCATTTTATGATTGGGTATCTTTTTAAAAATTACAAAACCACGAGATTTTACTTAAAATAATGGTAGTAGCATAGAATTCTCGGATTTTTATTTCACAACATTTGTTTTAACAGCGGCCCATACTGACTGATTTTGTCTTCCGAGGAGCGAATACGAAAAGATTGCAATAAGTTGGAAAGTCAAAATCCGAGATGATCGCTTCGCCATACACTGCTGACATTGTTGGTGCGTTGAGGCAGTTGAAAGGATGCTGTTGTAGTTGTCGATCAGTCTAGTGACAGCTGCAGACTTCGGTACAATACAGAGTCATTTCTGAGCTCATCAGGCATATCCATTCAGATTTATCAGTCAGTTATTTAGTTTCATTAGTTGGTGTTTTTATTAGTAGTTATATTAGGCCTAATGCAAATAGTATTTTTTGTATTGTGTCTAATATTTATTGTAGATTGGGTTTCTATATGTGTATATATTGTGAATAACTGAAGTTTCCAATCCTTAAAATGGAAAATAAAAAAATAGCTGCCACAGGGCTATTTAACAGACGAGTAGGAATTTTTGTTAGAGAAAAAAGAAATTTTGCCAGTGCTGGGTGAAGAACCAATATAAATCAGTTTCCTCATGTGAGACTGCTGGACATTTTTTCTAATCTTTTCCCTGCTCCTCCGTAAAATCGCAATTTATGGTGTTTGATCATTTTTATAGTGAGTTCTTAACTGGAGAAACCCAGATGACGTTTCGGACATTGTTGGTGAGCGGTCAAACACTGGTGGACTTTGTGAGCTTCCAACATTGTCAACCTAATTTTGACAGCGCCTTTATTGTTGGAGGCTTGCGCGCGTGTGATATACGCTGGCAAACATTGTCCTTACCAACTTTATCGAAGCCCTCGGCGGACAATAAAGGCCAGTACATGGGTCTATTTTCCCTCTAAACCTCGACGTACTCTTAGGACAGATGTTACAAATGATAACTAGAACCAGAAGAAGTAAATTTGTAAAACTTTATTTCTTTTTGAGTAAGTCAAAACGTCTCAAGACAAATAAGTTTGTTTTAATTTTCCCTTACTGGACGTTCATTCAGTTACAGATAAAATAATGATGACATTCTAATAAAAAGGATTTAAGCATATAAATGGATATCCAAATTGAAATCTAAAGCCAGATTTAAAGTTAATCTAAGTCACAAACAAACTGAAAGTATCTGGAAGCGATTTGTCCTTTTTGTCACTGTAAATCAAGGGTGAATTCTAACTTTTTAATTGTTCTTTTCTTGCTTTCGGAGTTATATTAAACTGCTGAATTATAGACTGCTGCGACGTGGCAATGTATTTCACGCTTATAGGCCTATATAAAATTGCTAATATAAATCAGTGTTTTTTACACATTTAAGTAAAAAATAAATATGATACGAAAAACAAAATAACAAATAAAGCACATAATGTTAGATGAAATGATTTTACTTAAAAAAGTACATGTGCATCTCATATTAGTATAGTTTTAGAATGATATTTCCGAGTGAAAAATACTCTATAATCTCGATAAAATTTGTTTAGCAGTACAGCAAAAATTTTATTATTAAAAACGTTCTGAATGTAATTAACGACTAAATTATTTTTATTTAGGTGCCAAACAACCAAAACATACAAGGATGGCCATTTTTACAAGTAAAGGAAATCCCCCAGAGCAATAATTAGGAAATAACTCATAAGAAAGCTGATTTCCTCATAAGAAAGCTGATTTCAAGTGATTTATTCAGTTTACAAATAAATCACACCAACCCCCTCCCTCCACTCCCCGCTCTAAAAACGGAGTACTGTACTACCAAACTCCCCTGCTTACCTTCACCACAAATCTCATTCATCGGGAACAAAGGAAGAGGGTTCCAAGTGTCAAACCATAGTAACAAGGGCGCATCCCCAATCTGGTATCTGGGTCAAAACACAATCCCTGAAATTCCCACCTCCGAAAACCTAATGGCAACACAAAACAGCTGTAACTAATGGCGGGGCGGGCCTAGCGGGCTAAGCTTCGCTTTGCCGCCAAATTGTGGCCGACCATCTGTCAAGCCATTAGCGACGTCGGGGCATCTGGCCCTTTGAGGTGACGGATCGGCGCTTAATCAGCGTTAAACCGCGCAAGGCTGCCCATAAGGTAAAACACAGCTTGGTGAAAAACACAGGGGAATTTTGATGAAAGGTTGTGAGCGTAAATGTTTCCTCCTGTAAAAATGTTAATGGGCTGGCAAAAATTTTTGAGACAATTTAAGGCACCTATATTTAATCTGTTGCTCATTAAGTGCTTTAGATCCTCTTAGAATATCATTACAAATATTAAAATAAAAAGGAATGTTTTGCGTGATCCTACTCAGTACCATTCGCGATAAGTAAGTAAAAAAATATTAAAGGTTTTTACGGATAAAAGTTAGAGGTTAAGATGAGAAATAAGAGGAGATATAATTTAACTGACAGTGTGATAGCAATGACGATAGATCAAAATTCAATTAATGTACCCAAGATTTCAAATGAAATTGTAAAAAGTATTATTTTAATTGCCAAAAAGCTGCGGACTTTGCATGCACAACGAACTACGCTGGGCGATTATTTCGCAAAGAAGCAGGCGCATTATAAAATTTGTTTATTTACCTTATTACCTTAATTTACTCTCCTACTCGTAATCTCAGAGCTGCAAAATAGTTTAGCAAGACTGCAACGGTAAAAAACAATGTAAGTTATCACCGTGATTCGGAGGCTTCAAAAACCAATAATCAAGCACAACACCGACACCACCACAAAAATTTAAATCAAACCTGTCCATCGCTTCATGGGCTTCGGTTTCAATTTCTCCCCCGCCTTGGTGACAAATCCTTACACAAACACCGTGTCTCTTACGCCTGAACGATGGCCAACAAGCGTGGTGAGCGTGTGAGAGGGGGGGATGTGACATCCCCGGGGGGGGGGGGGGGGTGAGACGAGAATGCAACACCATCCGTCGCCCAGCTGTCGTCGCCGTGGATTACCGGATTAACGGGGGGACGATCCGGTGGCTGCTAATGGTTCGGTTAATCCGGAGGATTACTTTGACGGCTATCTTCTAAACACATATCGTCCAGTATATATTGTTTAAACCTGTGAGATACTATATAGGTATTTGTGATATATAGGAAAGATTGTAGTGTCTTACGAGATGACGGGCACTTTACAATAAACAACAAGATAAATAACAAGATAAACTAACACACTAAACTAATTCAATAAATCGCGCAGCAACACTAAACTAATTCAATAAAAAGAGCAACATTAAAAGAATTAATCCCAACTCGTATAAATGTACAGTCATTGTCCTAATTTTTCGTGATAAAACAATGTTAATTAACTTTACTTTTCTTTAAACAGTTTTAAGTTGTGAAGGGGCATCAATTTACAAGCACTAATAACATTAACACAAAGTGCAGTGGACATAAAATAAAACAGAGTTGTTATTACTGTATTTATTACTTTATAATGAGTACTCCTGAATATAAAAATAAACCTTTACCAGGCTAAATATATATTTAAGCGATTTTGTTTAAGCGATAAATTCCTATCACGTCCTCATACGTGAGTGTAGCCCACGGCAAAAACATTTCCATGTGAGAGAAACCAATAAAATAATTGTACATTTTTTTGGGAATTTTTTTTACGATATAATAATGAAAATTGTATGACATAACAATAAAATCACTTCCCATTTACGTAAACTGTGCACTGAAATACTAAATAAAATTATGACGAAGATTTTAAAAGACTTAAATCTTTATCCATAATTAGTCTGGGATTAAGTGGATCAACGGTGTATATGTTCCAGCAAAGACCTTGTCTATAGGTCTATAAGCTCTCACTGACCGCAGCTCAAGAAAAGGACCCCTCATCAAAAATCCATATCGATCCGCCATATTACTTTCCCCGGCCGCAGACTCGGGAGACCGCTGCCGCTGCCGAGGCCCCGCGGGCTGAGCCGCCCAGGCCGGGGGTGATTTGCCGCCAGAATTGATTGGTTCCGCCGACACTGTAGATACACGGGACGTGTGGCGGCATCGCGTGTGCGGCTCGGGGCTGTGTACCGAGTGTTGCTTTGTGTGGCGGACTGCTCTGGGTGTTGTGTTATGTTGAATTTTATCTCAAGTATAAAATGTTGAATAATCTCAAGTAACAGGAAATGTTTCACTAAAGCAATATTTTCTATAAAATATATCCCTAATGAATAATCTCAAAGCGACAATAAATTTTCCACTAAAGCAATATTTTTTATAAAATATATCCCTAATTAATAATCTTAAAGTAACAGTAAATGTTTTACTAAAGCAATACTTTTTATACGATATATCCCTAATTAATAATCTCAAAGTAACATTACATTTTTCACTAAAGCAATATTAGTGTCGAAATATATATATATATATATATATATATATCCCTAACTAATAATCTCAAAGTTACAGTCTCAAACAATGTTTGCGATAAAATCCTTTCTTAATGAACTTAAAATGCAACTTATGCTGCATTTATGTGTACATCTGTTTCACTACAATGCCACAGATGAAATATACATATCTGATTTGTCTGTGAAAATGCTAAACAAAATGGAAACAAACCAAAAAATGTTTAATAGTGTCTTAGATTAAAACTTGTGGAATACTATAGTTTTTTAAACTAAACTGCTGGTTTATCGCTTGAGCACGGTTGGATTAAAAATCTCAAAACACTAGTATTCAAACGCAAAAAACGTCCTATAGGCTATAACAATTATGATTATATTAATGGAACATAAATCATTAGGTAATAATTAGTGGTTGTACTTGGTTTATATCAGTACACAACGCACCGACCTAACCTCCGTATAACAAAATTTCCGAGTAAAAACACTAAAAAATGTTGGGCCCAAGAAAGTGATTTAGAATATTTGTTATTGTTTATATATAAAAAAACATTAAATATATTATACGGTTGTTGAATCATTAAGCTCAGTTAATGAAACGGAGTAATATCTGATGAGAAAAGCAATAATGACGGTAACGAATACCACAAACGCGTAATGCGGCGCCGCGTCATGTCGGCGGTAGTATTCATTCTGAATATTTAATAAACATGCAACCGCGTACAATGACAGAATTGTACTGCGAAAAATTTAACAAGCGCCGCGATTAATATTAATTTTACAGGATTTAGTAAAATTATTTTTAATAAGCATAGCTTAAAAATTAATATATTTTTATAAAATACAAGAAAAGCTTGTTTGCATACGTAGCGAGAGACGTTTACAGTTCGTTACTCTTGTCTGGGACAAAACAAATACAAGCCAAATACGTTTTCGGCACAAGAAGCTTTGAATTTTTGCGAATTTTCCTATGAATTGACATTTTTTCTGTCTTTAAAGTTATGAAAAATTACTTAAATTTTAGCTAGCTGATAAAGGTTTATTTTATGTCAGCTACTATAATATCAATAAGATCAATTAAAATCCATTTTGGTAGCCCCTGAACTGCGAAATTGACTAGAATAGGTTAACATACCTCAACGTCCGACAGTTCAAATAGACTATAAATCCACTACATGTTTCGCCGCGATGACGTCATTATCAAGTGGTTTTAACAAAAACGTTCATCCGGGCCGGAGTCGTCAGAATTGTCGGAGGGAGATAAATGTTAATAGTCAACCATTTTCAAGTTTACATAGCACTTAGATAATTTATGCAATATCAAAAAAGAGAATAACGCTACTGTTGAATTGGAAGTAGTAGCATGTCAGTGATTGGTCGACACGGTTTCATGGTTAATCGCTCATATAGACAGTCATTCATGCCTGGATGGGCACGCAATCCAATCGACTGATCAATGATGAAAATGAGCTTTAATTTTTTCAATCATTAACATATATTACAAACATTTACAATAAATGTCTTCACATTTATTTTATAAAATCAATCAAGTGATGAAATGAAGAAAATGAAATTAAGTGGGATCGAATGGATTTATATAGAAGTAGTTTATATTTCTACAAACACATAAATAATTATTTACTATACATTATAACGCTTTGTAAACAGTATAAATTTCTTAAGTAAAAAAATGAAAAACATTATTATTGGAACAAAGAATCTAAAAAGTAATACGAAATTAATATTTTACACATTTAAATATTGTCAGTGATTTTCTCAAGCGGAAAGTAACGGGGATATAGGATACTATATTGACTTGATTTGATATCATTAACATAAATCTGTCTCATTTGTCAACCAACATAATTATGTTGACGAAATGGGGCTGTAATACCGGTTACACGTTACGACCAATATTGGTGACTGGGAAAGCAATAACGGTTACTGAGTCTGAAATAGTAGTCGATTTTCATGTTGATATTGAGCCGATTAGTTAATAACACCCAATGTTTTTAACTGGCAGTTAACGAGTTAAAATAATCTAAAATTTCCCTCACTTTGTACAAAATTTGATAATTCGAACAGCTTCAAGAAAAGTATCCCTCAAATAAAAGAAAGCAAAAATTCTCTGTCATTACTGATGAAGGTTTCTTGGTGTCTTTCAAGTCCAAACCCCACGCCAACCCCATTGAAAAGATTTTGAAACGAACGAAAAAATCACAATTGCAGTAGATATTAGGATTTTTAAAATGGCTTATATGTAAGATATAGTAAGCTAATATCTGTTTTAGGAAATAATTTTTTTTATTTTTACACGATGTAAAATATCACATCTTTAGGTGTCTGTCCATCAAGCACCTGTACAAATCCGCAGTTAAAGCGTGCATTGTTTATTCGATGATATTTTAACTTCTCACTTTTGATTTTTGTTAAGAGTAGCTAGTATTATAAAAAAACTCGATAGTTGTTTTTCAACCCTCTGTAAATACTCGTAATCTAAGATATATCGAAATTTGTTTAAGCCTATTCAAATCCTAAAACAACATCTAAATCGAATAATAAACGATTAATTAACACTATAACATCACTAAATTCTTCCTAAATACGAGTAGCTTTTAGACATTCAAGTGCCCAGAAAGTTTTTAGTAAAAACTTGAGTTAGAGGGCGACTTGGGAACTAAAGCTATTTGGGTAATGCCCGGGTGTGAAGCGTTACAAAGGGTATTAACATTCAACATCCACACCGAGACATTATCTTTGCGCCAAGTCGCTTTGTAAGTCGCCAGTTCGTGCTTCTTGCGCATTATTGTCTCCTTGTAATCGTCGAACGCCCGACTTTCCCTCGACTCCGTTAAATACTGTGGGGATATTTTATGTAAAAAATTGTCACTGACTTCCCTACTGAGTATGGTCACATTCTTCATTTCGTAGTGTAGACCTTTTTAGAGTTCAAGTTATGTATTTGATAGATTCTCTAATACGGACCATTTTTCATTACTTAAATCATTTCTTGGTAGCGCATCTTTTTAGGCTTTACCCACTTTCAGACTGTCCAATTTGGCGGAGACTGTTGAGATGTACATGCCACCTCTTGTCAACCACAATAAAATAAAACACATACACGTAAACATAAACGATCGCAACAATCTCCGTAAAATTCGATAGCGCCATTTATCTGAAGGTGAAAAATGAAAAATCAAATCGTGAATATATTTTTCATAAAAGGATGATTGGTAAAAAAATATACATTACAAGGTAAAAATTATCAATCATCTTAGCCTCTGGGTTGCTTGTATACAATTAATAATGTAATGTTTCACCTTAACAATCCTAATATATTAGGATTTTTAAGGTGAGATCTTATTTTATTAATTGTATACAAGCAATTCAGAGGCTAAGATGATCGATAATTTTTACCTTATAATATTTTACCTTCTAATTTTTACAAATTAATAATATAAGGTCTCACCTTAACAATCAATCCTAATATAAGGATTGTTGAGGTGGCACCTAAAATAATTATCAATTATAAAAATTAAGTTTGTTTGAATACCGTCACCAATTAACGAAAAAGAAAAGGAATGCTTGTTTTCGTGTACGAATGTGTATGAAAATATTTCTCCAAAGTACATTAAAACTTTCACTGTATTATACATAAAAAACGTTAGGTGCGTAGCGGCAATAGAAACAAAACAAAAAAAATTAAATGAATATCATTATCTTGTAAAATGGTACAAGAATTTTTCTCTTAAATGGGTTAATAACTTTACAACACATTACTTCTAATATACAAGAATACAATTAAATATGTTTCTTGGTTAGAAAATCAGTCGCTTTCATGAATATTTTAACTACAAGAAGCTATGTAGAAAAAAGTATGTTCAATTAACGCAAAAGACCGTACGTTTTTAAATGTGATAGCAACAAAAGCGTTAAATAATTTAGCGTGATTAAGAATTTAATTATAGTTTATTTATTGATTCTGCTTGCAAAACCATAATTGCATGTTAAACTAATTTGACGCTGAATGAGTAATCAGATTACCTTTTGTTGAAGCTAATGGATTGTATTGATTTTTATACTCTAATAATTACTGTGATTGGGATTTTATTTTCACACCGACCATTTCCATACTGAAAACTTTATTTGCATACTTCAATATTGTGTATTATTAACAGTTAACTGACTTTTCTTGTACAATAGAGCAGAACTGTATGCAGCTCGTAATAATATAGGTTTTGACAGAATTTGCGCGTAATTATTATTTTAATAGTTAAAATCTATGACGAAATGTTCTTTAGATTAATATTCCTTCATCATAAATACATTACTGGCTTACTATAGCCACATATTAAATGACACATGTATATTAATATACAATTGCTTTTACATTATTGTACTGATGTAATATTAAGACACCAGCTGTAATGTATGAGTTTCGTTTCAAATCTATTAACGCTGGACGTTATTTTATGGTTTTTAATTCACTTAATACTATATTCGGATTAATTTTAAATAAAGGGTTAACCCCGGAAATTCTAGATAACGTATTCAAATTGAAACGGGGAAAACAAGTTTTTTACGGAGAGTTTCTACTAAATAGATTAACAAAAAGGCAAGTATGCAAGAAGAAAATGCAATACTGTAAACATTACTGTATCCCCTACTGACTAGTATTACTTCTAATTAGTATTACTTCTAATTAGTATTACTTCTAATTTCCTTTACTTCTTTTTTGCTTCCTTTTCCACACCTTTCAACTCTTTCTTTTATCTGTTCTTTTCTTATTCCCTCCTGGTTCCAAAGTGCGGTGATCACTTGCAAGCATGTGCGCTTTCAAATATAATTCTTAGGCAGGAGATTTGCACAAAACGCCCATGCGGCATTTTCTAGAATAAACACAAGGGGTGCCTGCAGACCCAGTGTTGTATTCCTTGATTGGTTTCAAGTGGGGACCTAATGACATGTTTAGAGTCTCTGGCACACGCAGCTACGTTAACACAGCACCTCGAGAGTGTCTGGACGTATATTTAACACATGTTTCAGCCGTAGTTATCTTACAACACGCGAACACTGTTTTATGTAAATTAACGTTACATTTAGACTTGAGCCAAGGTTAAACTGTTCTAACTGCAAGAAGAATTAATTAATGGCACAGAAAAAAATAACTTTGTTTAAATACTTTTGATATTTCCTTGAAAAGGAAGGAGTAAACGAAAAGTTATCGCATGCAAAAACTACGAACTACCACAAATTTTATTTTACTTTTATTCCAATTATATGTTTTTATTTTGTTAGTACTTATTGTAAACTAACATACTGCTTTAACCAGTCGTTTTAACAAATTACATGTTTAAATAAAACTAATTTACGTAAATGAAAAGTACTTTTTTAGCTCCGTATGCTGTAATTGAATGATTGGTTATGAAAAAGGTAAGTGGTTGATATAACGATTAAGAATAATCTGTTTTAAACATTGAGAAATACTTATTTTTTTATAACAATGGTCAATGTTTCCAGGGTTTAATCTAGTATTTAACAAATTACATGTGTAAATAATTTAAGTTATTAGTTATCTAGCTACACCAACCCATTTTAAATACAGTTGCACGTGTTTCTTATAAAAATATTTTCCGGACTGCATTGTATAATTTGACATTTATGAGTCAGTGAACCTATCCGGAACTAATTTAGATTACCCAATGGAGTTGCTTTATGAGTAACAACTAGATAAATACTAGACCGGCCATAGATATCGTTATCATTATTATAAAATAGTCGTTACTGATAACACTACTATTACTCACAGTTGGTACAGCTAAGGAAATGTTCACATCACTGTAGAATAAACAATGAATGCAGTGGACATACCTGGAAAAATACGAGTTATTGTTAATTTCAGTATAACACAATTAATAAAAGTGCATAAATTGCAAGGTAAATTGTAATATGAAATATCATTGCTGTTGCTTAAGTTTCTTTCCCATAAATTAATTCGGGAAAGTGAATTACAACCTTGAAATTTAAAGTGTAGATAATAATTTAAATTATTTGCAGGGTAGTATTAAAAAACTGTAACTGTAGGCATTTTAATGTATAATCTGCAACACTTCATAAGGTTTTAGAGATTCGAAACATGATCAAAACATAATAATCAAATCATTATCTTTTTAACACTAAAATAATGAAAAAGCGAGTTTATTCAATGAGAAAGTCCCATTCATCCGTAATGATCAATGGTATGTACTCAAACAGTTTTACACAAGAGTTACAGCTTATGTAGGTTTAACTATAGGCTATATATTTTTAATCTAAGGGCTATTTATATTTTTAATCTATTGGCTATTTATATTTTTAATCTATGGGCTATTTATATTTTTAATCTATAACTTTTTAATAAATAAACCCAAAAAATATGTTTGTCATAAAAACAAATTTTGTATTAGTACATCATATCCAGCGAACACATTTAGTGTTGAACCCAAGACATCCCAACTTAATGAATGAGTCATTCACAATGCTGAATTAGTTGTTGAACAATAACTAGTACTTTGAACACATTCTCTTGAATATCAATACAGACACATTTCGCTTTTTATGACGTTATAGGGTCAATGAAAACAAAGGTATTGCTAATCATAATTTCTCTATAAATTCAAAAAACGTTTAAGGAACTATGGACCTTCCAAATAGGGACTCAAGTCCAGCACCACTTAACTTAGTTTCTCCTATGACATAAATGTTAACTCTCGTAATTATTTTTTAGACTTCGACCGATCACCCGGAGTTTTGATTCACGACTTATTTTAAATTGCAAAAAAAACTAGAAATTCCAGATAGTTTTCCAAATTAATTAATTTTTAAACTTACGTTTACGTTTAGATTTGATAACAAAATCCTAAGCAAAATCGCTAAAAATTATTTCCTATAGTTTAACGGAGTTTTCTGCAGCCTAATATTGCTCTCCTGGAGGAAACAGGAAGAAATACGCAATTTTACACGACTTTACAGTCCAAGTCAAATTACCTGGCCCAGTTCGCCCAAAAGACTAATGTTAATTTTAGCATGTGGCTTACGTTCGGCCTGAACACCACGTCATCTGACTCGACCTGTAACATCCGACAACTCCAATCGCGAACCTCGCGGCTTGGGAGTGGGTCGCCGTCACACCCCGCTGCCGCGGTGACAGTTTGGACAGTTTTAGCCGCGCGACGTGGATGGAACCACGGGTATTTAAGCGTCGTGTCTGTAACACAACTCCGTAAACAAAACCAGGTGCACGCTGAAATATCGCTGGACAACGGCCAGCGGCCGGGAATAACACAAGGTAGTGGGATTTGTTGCAGTTTTTAGGAAAATAACATAGCTGGCGATCATGTTATATATAATGTACACCTAAGTGACCTATATAATTGTTTGCCTTTTTATAAACACGCGAAATAGTGTATTGTTGTATAATTGATTTTTTTGTCATTCTTGGTTTGGTGTAAGTATATAATTTTAAAGCATGCATCAAGTTTAGTTAATATCGTAATTTAATGACAGCCTTCAGAGCTTGTATAAATTAAATTCAAACCGATTATCTGATATATTATTACAGTTCACAAACGAAAATTTCTGCCTCCACAGCGCTTTAAAATTAAACGAAATTACTAATTATATTCACAACCATTTACGTAGGTTGATTTCACAAGGCTAAAAAAGTAAACTTTTTTCAGTACTTGTAATAGATGTGTATAAACTGTTGTCATTTTGTATCTTCTTGCAAAAAGTATAAAAGTTAAAGGCGATTCAACCTATTAACTAACAAAGGCAATAGTAATAAACTGTGTAATAAACTTACACAGTTTATTCTAGAGTAGGCCAATGAGTTATCAAATGGAATTTATTACCAAGCGGTGACATCAATTGTGCAAACCACTTTTAAGATTTTTTATTCTCACTCGCCACCACCATCTCTTTTTAATGGAATGCACCACTGATGGTAGATGTACAACGTAATGGGCTACTGGGTTGTTCGGATAGTAGCCCATTGCACTGATACTTACCGATTCATTCGATTGAACACTATCGCATTACCCGAATGAAAACAGTTGTCCGAGTCGATCATCCGAGGACTGGGACGGTGGCGTGTCCTGTAATCCAGCTACTTGGAGGTCACGAATTGTGGATAGTTATGAGTGATGGCTTGTGGACGCGGTGTTCCCTAGTAGGGATTAACGTCCGCACTATTGAGTACTCGTTCATGGGACCATCCTCATAATTAGACCAGTTCGTAAATTGTTAACCGAGGCGAAATCGTGGTTCGGATCCCACGTTAAAATGTAGGTCCCTTAGTTGCCATTGGCTGTTGGGCTATTAATTAACTGTCCTGTCTAAGGAATATATCGGCCTTAGTCAGTAACAAGACTACAAGATCGCGCCACAATCATACTTCACTCATCTATCATTCATACTTGGCTTAAAATACCTACCCTGGTAGGTCGCCATTTCAGCTAAATGTATCTAATGTATCCATAAGAGACATAGGCTATAAAAGTTTTTTAGTACGGAGAGTTTGTTTACATTATAATTCTAAGATCCACACAATTAACGTCTACATGAAACCTACAAAATCCAGTTTGGTGACCTAATTTCCACCAGTTCATATGATGATAGTCTGTACCATACACACAGGGCAGGACAGGGCGAGCGACCACCGTAATTAGCATTCCTGCAGCAGCACGGCTACAGACCGGCAAAAACAACAGCCTTGGAGCAAAACAAAGGGGAATGCAGTCGGCCGCGCCGCGTCGCGCTCACACACGCAGGAAACACACTCTCTCACACACACACACACAAGCGCGCGGTCGAGAACAAGTGCAATTACTTTCATGCAGATTAGTTAAACGCGTATATGTATGCGCGAGTGTGTTGGCCTCTGAGTTAAACTGGGCTGGGCCGGAACGTTTTTGTTCCATCTGGGTTTTATTATTTAGGACGCTTAATATATTTGTGCAACTTTTTTTTATATTTAATTAACAAATTTAAATGTTTTAAGGGTAATAATCTAAGTTTGTTTTCTGTAACAAACACAAAAGTAAACAACTGAATGGAACGTTTTTATTCCATCTGGGTTTTAGTATTTAGGTCACCTAATATATTTGTACAACTTTTTTATATTTAATTATCAAATTCAATTTTTTAAAGATAATTTTTAAATTTGTTTTCTGTAACAAAGACAAAACAATACAATAATGAAAAGGTTTAAAATACCTGTGCGAAAATTTTATCGGTTGTAGTTCTTCAGGAGTATATCTTCATGTCAATGTCATGACGCTACATCCACCGGCGCCGCATCTCGTGTGTAACGGTAGTTTACTTGGCCAAGTTTTGCTTTTTAATCGTTTGAATGTCGTGTGTTTGTACTTATTCCGTGTCTATGTGTTTATGTGAAAGGTTTTATCTTCTGACCAACTCATCCACCGATGAAACATATTTTTAACACCAACATTAGGCACCTGAAGATGTACTCCTGAAGTTCGAAACAGCTGTAGTGTTAAAACTACAATGGATCAAATTGACGCAACAGGTATTTAAACGTTTTAATAATTGCAATACTTTGATCCAGAGGCTAACCCATCATGAAAAAGATACAACTGAATTCTTACATCACATGACAATAAAAATTGGAGGGTTTAATAAAAGTAAGATTTTTTGGCAATAATTAATTACTATTAAAATTCTGTGATACAACAGTAGATCTACCAAGAGTTAATCTAGCACAATGTATGTTTTGTTATTTATTCACGAAATTGTCCACGAAGTAATAAACTCAAGTTTACCTAATAGATATGCACTCGGGTCGTACCTATAAACCACAAAATCAATTCAAAGTAAACATTTACAGCTGAAAACTTTACTGTATCTTGTCATTTACTCATTAATTTGACAGCACATATCACATACAAAGGTAAGTAAAACAAGGTTTTCATGCAGTTTACTTTAACAAGAGAGACGAGGTTACACCAAGTCGTGCTGAAATATGGAAAGAGTTTTGTTAACTCGAGTGCCGCGAAGATTGCGTCCACTCCGCCATTCTGCAGTTAATAGAAAGAAGCCCCGGCCCAGGTAACAACTACACTCCGGCTTCTGACAAACTAAATCGGGCCAATAAACCTCCGTTGGTGGCCACTTCATTCTCATAATGCAGCTTACTTTATACTTTATGATTCTATTTAACTTTTATAATCACATTGTAAGTTGGTTGAAGAAGAATATTTTTATTGAAATGTATAAACAATGTTCGTTGTTGTATGAAAATGTCTAAAAACGTTTAAAAGAAAACAACAAACAGAAAATGAACTCAGCTAACGCAGGTTAGAAGTCAGAAGACATGTTTTTATGTAGTACATGTAACAACTGTTCAGTGGTACTGTTTAGCGATAAGGTATGTGATGAATTAGATTGAAAATTGCCATAAAAAACTAGTAACTTATTCTTGCATTATATGTTGCACTCACAACCTTTTGACATTGCGTTATTTTTACATATTATACTGCCTTTCTTTCATAGTTAGAAATAAAAATTTCCAAAAACGTTTAAAAAAATTAAAATATTTATAAGTTTGTGGAACTATCTGATACAGCTTCACAACAACACCCGCTTTGTCATACGCAATCATAACACTCCATTTCTTTTTTTTAATCAAACCTTTTTTAAATTCCTTATTCTCGAATGTTAAAAATTCCAGTGTTAAATAAAGGTGGGCTCGTTGAAGGAAGAGCTGAAAGCTTTTAAAACTTCAAAGGATTAATAGGCTCATTGAGAATTTATACTTGTCAAAAAATCTACGTATGACGGCATTTTATTTTTAATCTTTTAATTTTTGCATTAGAGAAAATGACGATTTGTATTGTAGGTTAATGACGATAACGTAAACTTCCCAACAAAAGACGAAAAATAAAATTTGTACGGTTCATAAACTACTAATGAGAACATCTTACTTAATATATTCCGGAACCACGAGCCCGCATGGGACTCACTAAGGACCGTGTGAATAATAAAAACCGAATGCCGGCATTAAACAAGGCGAATAATGAGAAATAAAAGAGGTTGAAAGAGGGAATTTACCACGGTGATTCCGCTAACACGCAAAATGAACGGCGATTAAAAACACAATGGCAACAATTAATTGATATACCCGCTTGCAGACGCCTTCCCCTCCCTTCATCCCCTTAACCCACCCACCCCCCCACCAACACAAACGAGTGATGTATGTAAGGGTAACCTCCCCCACCCACCGCTAGGGGGCGGCATGGGACCATGGGACTGTGTCAAGCGTTTATAATTAATCTACTTAGAACAAACGTATACTTTGAATAGGGATGTTTAAGCGGATATATTCGTCATGTGTGTCTACTGGGATTGACTTCAGCTTCGTTCGTTGATTCTGAAAAATGAGGCTGTGCTATTCAAATTTTCTCGTATGAATGAATATTCGTATTTATGTTCTAGCGGTTGTTTGTATTTCATGATTCAAAAGCTAATTAAGTCAATGCTGAGTGTGTTATATATATTATCTATCGTTCAAATCCTCTTTCAGGAGGTTCATGCTAATAATTAAGTGACACCGTCTTTTGACATTTCATTCTGCTTGCTTTCTCATCAGAAGCATTATTTCCTGTTTTAAGTGTTATTTAAGAACAGTGCAAAACCTGGTCTCAAAACTATCGGGTTTTTTAAATGATTATTTTCCAGCATATAATGACGAATGATTATCTTATTACTTTAAAAAAGCAATCCAGTCTTTAAGCACGCAGGACTGTCACGACCTGACAACAACCAAAACCCATAAACCAAACATCCACACCGATAAATAGAAAGAAACTAATATGTTTAAAAAATGAACCTCGGTTGAACATCATAATGATGTACCCACTCATACCATAATTATTAAACAAAAGATTCCCAGCTTATCTAAATAAATAGGGAAGTCCGAATTAAAAACCGCTTCCCTTGTTAACTTATGACGTTATACAATAACATCCGTCAATTAAACGATGCGACTGTGTTTGTTGACTTGGTAGGGAAACCATCACCAAGCAGCTCTCCCGTTAGCGACGGAACAAGAATGAACACTGATATTACTAAAGTACTTCGCTTGAAGCGATTGTGTACCTCATTTCTGCAGAGAACAGTGAATGTTGTCTCTCAGGGACTATGCTTGGTTCTTTTTGTGACTTTGTTCAAGCGCCTTCTTGTGATGTCGTGTTTACACTAACGCCTAGACGCTCTCTTGGAACGAGAAAATCCTGCTAAAGGTTTTTTGCAACTAGGGAGTAGTTTTTGTTTAAAAACATTGAACATCATTAATAAAGAGTAAAATAAAGTGCAGAGATTATTATGATTTTGGATTTATATATCGTTTAAAGGCTATAATGATTCTGAATATTGCTAAATCATTATTTATTCTCCGGTACTGCTTACCTACAAGATTATATCACACTAATTCTTCCGAGTATAATATTTACCGATGAATATGTTAAAGTGCATAATATAAATAATAAAAAAGACTAAAATTTGTTTATCTTAGAAACATGTTTACACAGAATAAAGTTAGTCCACAAAAATCATATACCTAGGTGAGGTCATGACGTGACCTCACGGTCATGCCACACTGACCTACATAATTAAGCTTAAGACAGCAGGGTGTTCATTAAGCGTGGTCACGAACTCCGGAATTGATACCTCTTACAAAAATAAAGAAAACGGTCCTTTTAGAAAAGAAGTTTTATAATGCTTGGCTTCCGGTTTGTCGGTCTGTCAAAATTGTATACATACCTGATAATTTTTTATCTGCTTATTATCAACTTCACTAGGAATGGGGGTAAGTAAAAGTAAGTAATAGGGATAAGTAAAATCAAATTTAAATCTCAAATCATAATTGCAAACGTATTTAGTTTTAAAGCTGAATATCTCAGAAACTTTTAAGTTTTACCAAAACATTTCAAGCCAGAAAAACACACGGAATTTAAAATGCTTTTTAGTAGTTCAAAGTATTGTTAGGGTTACAAAAAACGTAACTATCAATTAAACCAAACCCTACATTCACAATAATTTTAAGACAACCCATAATAAAAGCTCTTTATTCACTAACAAGCGATGAAACCCCAATAAGGAAAATCAAAATTTACAAAAATAAGATATCTTCCACAAACCTTTCATTGACGCCTGAAAAGTTTCAAGTTAACAAAAAGTAGGAGGTTAACAGAGAGGCTCTATCAGACGATCGAAAGACCTTCAATTGCGCCTTAGCGTTTCTCATCAAATTTCCTTTCAATCTCAATTTCCCTTCGCGACGTTTCCTTCGCGTCACGTCGTCTCCAGACCCTGACTGATGGAAAACACAAGATGCGTTCCGTTTGGTTTAATAACGTAGTTTTGATGTGTTATTGTCAGATGATAAGTTGAATTAAGGCAACAAAATTTATTGTTTGAATATACTCAACATTAGTGAACTACCGAGAAATTAAAAATGTGTTCAAAGAAAAAATCATCGTTTGTTATTAGAAGTTCCAGTAGCGCAATATCGTGATTTCCATATGTCACAACATTATGGAATTAATAATTTACATAGAACAACATCTTCTAATGTGAATTTTTAGTTCTAATGTGATTTCGATGTGATACCTCAAATTAGAGCAAATAAGCCAAAATTAATAACGAAACAGACAATAACGTTAGATGAAATTTTCTGTAGAAGTATAAAAGAACTGTCAGTAACAAATACTAAAAACTGCATACATAAACTGTACATAATATTTTAAATAATGTCAACGACCCTTTCAAAACAAACCTAGGCCACCCTAGGGCCACATAATCTCAATAACAGCCTTGGAGATCTCCCCCAAAGTGAAAACCTGGAAGTGTAATATTGTGATTGAAACCGTAATTGGCCTGACACACCTTTCAGCGCCGAAGATGGAGAAGGATAAGGGCCGTTCGTCACGCAGGGAAGCGGTAGTCATTGAAACGGTAATATTAATTAAGGAGACACGTGCCAGGTAGCAGAGGGTGGGGGAAAGGCAGTTACGGGGCTTTATTGCGTTTCTAAACACTATTGTCGAGTACCTTACTGCGATAACAGCTGGTGGTGTGAGGGGTGGTGGTGCAAGGTGAGGCAAGGAACGCGAGGGGGGAGTGTCGAGGAAAGAGGAAGTAAGGTGGAATAAGTAAAAAACCACAGGGGGGAGGAAATTGTAAAACAAGATGGGAAGAAAGGAATGAAGTGACCCAAGGCGATAACCTTACAAGAAGGGGTATGATATTAAAAGCAAATGCCAAGTAAAGGAAAATGTGATAAAATGGGAACCAGTTAAAACTGACTGGAGACGAAGGTGGGGATAAAAAAGAGAGTACTTGGAAAATCTTTGAAGGAATGTCGAATAAACTGTTGAAAAAAGCTAAATAATATAAAACAAAAGTATGTGAGGCAAAAACTTGAACCGGTGCAGCTTAACTTCAATCCGATCAGGTTATGTTTCTATTCGATCACTCAGGGGGTCCAGAAGTGGGAATTTTCCGCTCTCGATAGCTCATGGGAACTTACTTTGCTTACTTTGCTTTATCTAACGTTCTCACGTAAGAAAGAAAGAAATTCTAGTAGCAAGAAAGAGATGGTAGCAGTAAAATTCTTACTGCGGTAATCATGTATGGATTACACTTGCATTAATATTTTGAATAATGGGGCCCATGAACAATAAACAACAATTGAAAACAAGAAGGAAAATCGATACAAAAACAAGATAAATTCGTACACATACAATAGTTTATACAATCGAATACTTTCCGTATTAAACTTTTCAAGGTACCGACACCGTGAGCGCCCTCTTCCCTCTCCATAACAATACCAATCTCTTGTCAGTATACGGGGTAGCTGTAGCAATGCGAGTTGCTGATTTTACAAAAGACTTCACATAATGTAAGGAAGGGTCCGGCTTCCCCTCTCGCCTCTTTATTCCTCTTGCTTCCAACGCAGTAAAAGTCTAGAGGATTTCCGCCCTCTGCCAATATTCTCTTTGGGATCGCAAATCTCCAAAAACACGCCTTTTACATAGACCTGAGCGAACGGGGATTCCCCCTACATATCGATATATATGGACGATGGTTAATAATGTAGCCCCGGCCGTATTTTTAGATGTGGGTGTTATGAAAAATATTTAGACAGCCCCTCTTTTCTTTCACTTCACCCGCTCCCAAAAACAACGGAACATGAACCTCATGTATAACTAAAACTTGTAACCATGTGGTTACGTTAGCTTTTGTGTAAAAGGAAACAAGCTCAACATTGATAGTTTTGTTATTGAGGCTATAAGGATTTTAAAATAATCTTCGCCAGAATTTTCTCAATGTCCTCCTCTACATTCAAATGTAAACATTATCGGGTAACGTTCAGATCTGATGCTTTTTAGCCCGGAGGTAAGATAGGTATATAAAAAATATAGACATTAACGCAACAAGTTATTTATTAACTATACTTAGCAACATCTTAACAAGAACATCGTAGAATATATTAGCAATATCTTGGCAACTTATTCGCTTTTAAAGAAGAATATTATTCATTTCTCAGGCCCCGAACAGAGAAAATAATTATCGGAGGAGCACCCAGGGGAAATAAAATACAAACAGGTTCATTGAAGACGTGAGAATGTTTATTATAACCTGTTTTAATCCTTTTGCTTTGATGAAATCTATATTATTTCATTAATTTACGAAACGCCATATAATTTTTCCATCCATTTTTATTCTCCAAAACCAAACGATCACAAGTCTTCAAAATGTCAAACTAATTAAATCGAATTTCTCCATATCCATGAAATGCATGCCTGATGTTCAACTCAAACTACGTTTGTTTACCCTAATCAAGTCGTGACCAATCGAGATATCTGCCTGCTAAGTGTGGAAGCACGTCGCCAATTCCTGGGAAGAGAGGCTCAACTGTACAGATGAACGGCGCTCTGCCGCACGTGACAAAAATACAATCCGGCCGTTATATCGGGGGATTAAGCCGCTCGCTGCTGCTGCAGAAGGAAAGGATATCTAGAAATGTTAAATGGGACGATAGATATTGGATCATGGACGCCTCTTTCTGTGCTGAATAAGAAGTTATAGACAGTCCTGACGACATGTAATGTTAACAGAGAGAACGCTTTGATTGTTTTTAAAAGTGGTTTCGTTTACAAGGGTATATGACAAAATGATGTTGCATCTAATACAACAAGGAAATAGTGTAAAATCAAAATTAGTGTAGAAGCGTTTACCTAAAATTATATATAAACTGTAAACTGAAAACAATTTAAAAAAAAATATATATATATATATTCAGAGAATTAAAGTATACTATGGAGGATATGTTTTATCACGACAAAGAATTTAAACAGAATATCTAAATCAACAATTTATCATAATGTATTGTTCACAAAAAACGTTGAAGACTGTGTAAGAATACAAAATATATAACGTTAAAACCGGTGATAAGTTGGTACTGTTCGCGTAGAAAAATTGAGTGATAAAAAAATTTCACATATTTTACAAAATGAACGTGGAAATATTGACCTTAATTCATATATAATTGTAAACTGAATAAAATTAAAACGAAATATTCAAATATATGAAGTATACGGAATATATGTTGCAATCATAACAAAGAATTTTAAATAATTATGTAATTAAACGGTTATATTTTTTTATTTCACTATGCACATGTTCACAGGATAAGTTGAAGACTCTATGTAAATATGAAATTATGTATAAAGTTTAAATTTACTGAAATCGAAAATTGAAGTACAAATGTTGAACAATCAAACTAAAAAAGAAATTAATGTACGTAATTAATAACAGAGGTTTATTATTGTAAAATTAATTTGGCAAACTATCTAAAAAACATGTTACTGTGCCAAAGCGGAAAATCTTGAACATAAATCTCAATGAAAACTGTATTCCAAAAGTTATCGTTCGCTCTTACATCATGGGCATCGTTCCTGGCTGGTTTTAATGCAGCGTTTTTACAGGGATATAAAACGCTTCAGCACATTTCGGAGTCGTGTACATTCAAAGAAGATATTATAATCTATTGGTTGAAAATTACTTAATGTAGTGAAAATTAATCAAGGGAGTTAATTTAAAAGTAATTCATAACCGAATATAAATATGACTTTTAGACTTTATCACACAACAGAAAGTCTCATATAACATTTCCGCCCGAAGATAATCAAAGTTGTCTTGACGTCACGCGTCTGCCTGGAGTCAATTTGTTTGGAGAACTTGGCAAATATATCCCATCTCGAAATTGCAGCTGCGAGGGCGAACACTTACTTCTTCATTCTGGAGTTGGAAAAGTAAATGAAAAGTATACTAAACCCGTTGGCAGCTGTTTAAAGATTTAGATACTTTAATACCGAATGTTTTTTTAATTAATTTAACTTTTTCAATTATTGATTGGCGTCCATTATATGATATTTTCTGAAGGAGCATGAGAGGTAAAAATTTAAATCAATGGAAATCATAACATCACTAGGATAGTAAATATTCGTGTACGAAATCCGACAAACGTTATCAGAAATCTTAAATTTTCTCCCAATTTGCTGTTAGTACATATATTTGTATTCCATTTTGTAATGTTATACTATAATTTTGAACCTGATCAACAGAAATTTAGGTAGCGTATACATACATTATAGTTAATACCTAAAGCTCTGTACCAAAAATTATTAAAAGACCTATTAAAATAATAACATTGAAAGAGCCACTTTTATAAAATGTTATTTTCTGTGACAAATTGTGTCAGGCATAACCGCTCTAAAACACAAATATTTTAAACATAATCAATACATTTGAGGATATTAATATTTCTTACTTACATACAATTTTTTGTTGTTGTTAAATATGAGGTTTAGACATTAAAGAAAATATTGAATAACGGACTGCGTTTAACGCCATCGAATGACAAAATTTATTTGAAATCTTGAAAATTTAAAATAATGTATGAGTTATTTTCTTCAGTCCAAAAGGGACGAGGAAAATTTTCATAAAAAAATAAAACAATGTTTTATACAGCCACAAACTTAATACTGACTCATTTTATGACGTTTGAAAAACTGCCTGCATGGTCATTAAGGCAATGGATCAAGTAGGCTAATAACATGAAATAAAAAATACCGGAAGGAACAATTCCTCAGTGACCTTAATTACGTAGAAAATGGAAAATGAGCGAAGAAAATCTGCTCGTCATTGCAAGGCGAAGGGAGAAAGCACACTGGATATTACTCGAAAGCTACTGAACAGACTGAATGACTCCGATGACTCTGTCTCTCCTCTGTAAAGAAAAATTTATGTTAAATCCGTTAATTTAAAATTGATTTTAAACAACTCCTGGACACAGACGTGTCGACTTGAACAGTGCCATGGTCCAAGGCAGATGGCGGAGTCTCATTGAGCCCCTCTTAATTTAACTGGAGTGTTCCCATTATGACGTAATCAGTTTACTCTGCACGTGCGCCTTGGTACTTCTCAAGGGCCGCACTTGAGGCGGGTGCCGCTGTGATCGTGTGTGATTGCACCTTGCTTCTATACCGAGATCACAGCGCGGACGAAAACACAAAGAGAACATTCCCTGATAAATTCGCAAAACAATATTGTTTTTTGTGGTTAACCCTTGTTATATGTAATGATGATCACTCATTTATAATGTGGTGTTTGACTGAGTACAAGATGGTGGTGATTGATGGATATGGGAGATGCTCTTTTTTAAACATGTTACTGACTAAAACTTTCTTTTGTTAGACGGGGTCATCAATTAATTAATGACCCCGCTAAGAGAACCGTTAATATGAACCGCTAAGAGAGCTGAATCCGATTAACAATTTATTTACACTTTTCATAAAAACGTGTCTAAAAAGATTAACTTTATTTAAGGGTATGAATTGGAAAAAACACCTACAATAAAAACAAATTCGTGGTGCTTAGGAATTTGATCCTAACATTTATAAGATTTGATACGTTCTACTTTCTCTGTTACCAGTTTATGGTTTTAGAGAAACAAGTAAAATGTAAGAATGGAATTTTTTGGATAGCCTCTTAACCTCTCCAAGTATAAGAATACCACTATATCAAAAGAACTATATCGAGATAAGATAAGAACTATATCAAGTGCACTATATCAAGATAGGAATTGCACTCAAAAGACTTCACTACTTACTTTTAAACCGGGTAATTACTTCGGTAAGCAAGGCGAGAACGTAGCATGCTGTGAAGCATTGAGGTAATACTAAACTAACATAAACATTAGGGGTTATCAAACATGTTATCCTACGTCCAGCCTGCATGGCATGGCTGTAACCATAAACATTCTATAATGCTTCCAATTAAAAACATGAATTAAATCAAATCAAAATATCTTTATTTGCCCATAAGTACACATAACACATGAAAATAGTGTCAAAAAGGCATTTCCTATAAATAAATAATAAATAAAAATATTAGCAATATCAATATTGCTCTAATACGACTAAAAAATAGTCGATTAAGCAATTGTCCTAAAACATTATTGTGTATTACCACAGTAATATGCTGTTAGTTAACTTTTTTAACGTTCAAGTCATATCCAAAATGTAGGGCGGTTACTAATGCATGTTGGTTTTAATTACAGTTTATTTAATAAGCAAACACTATTTGAAGCAGCCTAGAAAAGCTATAAATCTTGGTCTTTTATAGATTTCAGAAAAATTAGTACTCTTTTGGTGACCATGTAGATTGTATTTAGAGACACAATAAAGTAGCCTGTGTGGTATTTCATCCGCCCCAAAACCCCGTACATGCGACACCAAAATTATCGCCTGATTCATGTTATTGTTTCAATTTTGCCGCCGAACCTACACTTAACCCTTCCTATCCCCCAATTCTATCAACCCTCTCCCCAATGCGTGTTGAAACCTTGTTTATCAGCATGATCATATTTTAATTGCCACCTTCTAAAGGCGTGTCATGTTTAAGTAGAGTTTTCAATAACAGGGTGGGTCGTGTATGTAAATATTTGGGGAGGGAGGCAACGCCATTAGTCGAATTAGCAATTTTCCTAATTGTGTATTACCACAACAATAAACTGTTAGTAAACTTTTTAAACGTTCAAAAAAGAAGTGAGAGGATTTCACAGGAAGGATTACACACAAAACATTATTTTAGAATAAAAAAATTAAGGAAAAATACCAAATATTAGGCTGAATTTCAAGCGAAGCAGTTTACACCTTAAAACACTGTACGCAGGTTCGAAATACACTACTGATTAAAAACTGTGTTTAAATAGCAAAAAGGTTTTACAGTCTATCTAAATTAATTTTGAATATAAGATTTTAAAGGTAACTGTCGATAAAACAAGTAAAAAGGGAACCTATTGCCATTAAATCCTTACTAAAAACTATTAAAATAGCATTACGTTTACCCTCATAATCTTATTAATACGCTGTTAGTTCAAGTTTTTAACGTTCAAGTCATGTCCAAAATGTAGGGAGGCTACTAAGTGCCTGTTGGTTTTTATTACAGTAAAGCTTAAGCGCTCCCGTCAGATGAATTCAATCATCCAGTCATGTTTTAAGAGGAATAACAAATTAAACTACAACAATTTAACACTATGTACATGTCATGCTTTCTGATCGCATTTCGGCAGGCAAACATTTTCGTGTTTAATCCCATAGTATTAGGTAAACGGAAACATTGCGACAAGATATAATGGAAGGCCGGAGGTCCATAATATTTCTACAATTGCCTTCACGTACTACGTCTCAATTTTCTCTATAATTGCCATAATGATAAGTAGGTGTTGTTGATTTTCGACCTCTTGCCAATCACAAAACCCCTTTCCAATTTAACTGTAAATTACTTCAACTTGTTTAAATTGAGAACTTTTTACGTCAATCATCTAGGAACAATGTAAACAAATTAATGATTATTGCTTGCGCGTTTTCGAATGGAGTAACCCCAACACTATTTCATAACGTCAAGATATGAACATTTTGTGGAGGACTATTTTCAACAATTAATTACTGACGTTTTACCAATAAAGTAGAAGTACATCATAAAATATTTGTTGATACAGCGTTTTATTTACCCTACTATACATTTGCATCGCAAGATAGGTGTTAATTTTTTCCAACAGGGACGTCAGAGTTGTGACTATGATAATACCTAAGACTATTTAATATCATATCCTTGAGATACAGCATGTGAGAATCTTCGAGTCAGAGTTTATTTTATATCATCTTGTTTCTAGTCTATGGTGTACTGTAGTTAGTCTCCACAAGATGCATTTATCCCATTTAGATGCACTGGCAATTTCATAATGGTAAAGTTTTGATTGATTAGCATTAAAGCAATGATAGCTCACGGGGCAAAGCCCTAGAGTCCTAGAGGAATTACAAAAAACGGTATGGCACCGTTATTTTACATGTTCCATGTTATCCTACCCAGCGACTCCTGCGGAGGTTGCGGCGTTATGGCCTGTAAGAGCATTAAGCCGCCCCCCGGGACTTGGTAATTTTATGGCTTTTCCCTCGGCTTTTACGGCATAAGTCGACGGGAAGCGATCATATGTCACTAGCGACCCATTACCGGATACCCGAGGCGGATAACCGACCTGAATAACGAGGCAACATCACTCCTCTACAACTCTTTTATACCTGTTATAAATATAACGTGTGACGAGGAAAAATTTCTAGACCGAAAGAACCACCGCTGTAAAAACTAGAAAGAACCGTACACATGAATTTATCACCTATGAAATTCTTGACACGTAGCAATGTAGAGCCAAGCCCTTTAAAGACAACAATACTCAACAATCTTTAACATGTTCTTCACCTGAATAAAAAAAGCAGAAGTGAATTTATGGATTATTGTAAGGTATATAATTGATACATTTTTTCAAATCACACCCTTATTAAAAAGAGGAATGCTCTTACAAAAAAAGGAACGATGTCTTGCTAACATGTTCAACGAAAGACTAACAAACTACAAGTGAGAAACGTTTTTCTTGTATTTGTAATTCACTGAAACATTATAACGGGACTTCATAAACTCATAAAATCTTCCTCTATACGTATAACGACAGCTTATTTACCTACTATGATATACCTGAAATAAATTTAACAACATTAAGCGTACTTCCTTGTCGGAACATTAGGTTTACAGCCCGACAGGAAGGAGTTAAAAGAAGAACAAACGGCGACAATAACATGTAGATCGCTGCGCCACCTCGGGAGACTGTGTAACTGTTCCCCGGCCCTGGGGAGATGTAAACCAAACTGCCTTCTCTACATGCGCCGAGGTGTAATTTCAGAGATATAAACATATATAAAAGTAATGTGTATTAATTTTAGCGTCTTTTTGTGTCACTGAACCAACACAGTAATTTATCTCAGTAGAAGTCTTAGAGGCTATCAACTATCAACTCATAAAAAATACTGTACCTTAACAATTTTTTATTCTTGGTGTTTTTGATGAATAAACTCATTATGTGTAATATTTCGTGCTCACAATGTTGATTCCACATCATGAAACATGAAAGTAGCCTAATTACTTAAATCACCATAAAATTAATCATTTAACGAAATTGGGGATGAAGCAAAGTCAAACTGAAAACAACTAATCGAGTTGCTTGGGTATAAAGTCATCGATTTGCTTAAAAATTTCAAACTAGTTTAAGGATTTTCCAATTCGATATACTATAATATTACATTTACAAGGGCCAAAAATGAATTTTGTAGGCTCAAGATCGAGTTTCAAATTCAAGACAAAGTCGGGAATTCGAAACGATCGAGGGGTGCAACACCCTATAGGCCGAGGTGTGAACACTACTTTTCGCCACACTACAAAAATTAAACCTGTATAAAATAAAAAATCTGATTAATGTTTTTTTTATTTTTTCTGATACCTTTGAAAACAAAACTTTGAGATTATAAGCGATAATACAATAAATGATCAGCAGACTTTCGGCCCTAGGGCTGGAGGAAAGAGCTGCTTTCGGCCATCAAATAACTATGTTAAACAGGCCATAACGACGCAATGTGGTGAAAACTTATTTTTCATTATATTGCGTGAGTATATTAAGTTGAAATAGATTTGTCATACACTCATATAAAAATTCAAAAATTCCAGTCAAACATTTCCACTGTTCAAAATTATTAAATTTCAACTAATTATTTATCACATTATTAAAATATAAAAATCGCAAGGTACTTTTTACAATTCATACTTAAATCCAATCTACCCTTTACCTTATTTATCAAGTTAAATGAGGCAGGATAAACATTTTTTAAGATTTAAATAGATAACCTTTAAGGATAAACCGAAAAGAAAATATTTCCCGATTTATTCTTGAGTAAAACCTAATCTCCCCAGATGCAAGGCGTCCTCGAAGACTCAATTTGTTCAAAGAACTTTGCAAATAAATCAGACTCGAGTCGCGAGGATATTCATTCAGTTCTTTCTGCGCGTAAGTCATCAGAGATTTGAGCTTTAGGTCGCAATTTCCACACAACTAGGTATACGATAATATGGATCTCACTTAACATTATCTAATTAAAACTTTAACGTACTTTTTCGTTTTTGCAACATTATAGAATCTGTAAAAGAAATAAGTGTAATACGTATTTTCAATATTTTGAAGAATAATTTCGTAACTATTTATATTTGTATGCACTTTTTTGAAGCATTCAACCCACTACATATGCAGATTTGTTTAGTTAATTATGCGTTCTAGAGTTCCGTATAACAAACTTGATGTTAATGGTGTAAGTATTGTATTCAGAGTTTTATAGAGGTGTTAAATCGTGTAAGGAGACGATTAAGATTTTAGATAAACATGATCATGCATTTATATCCAGTATGAGGGAACTTAATCTCTAGTTTAACATAGTATAAAGCAGGGGTGGATAAAATTATTACACAAATACATTTTGTGTCCACCAATCCAATTATAATTCTATTTCAGCTATTTTTGTTTAGTTAATATTTTAAACCCAACAAGCTTACAAGTCGGAGGTAGCTAAATTACTACGCAAATACGATTTCCATTCACTGCACCAAAAAAAATTATTTCAGTTTTTCTAATTCATAGTTTAAACCCATTAATTTAAACATTAATTAGTATAGACGGCTTAGAGAGTGTAATAAGTTCATCACACTATGTTTTGTTCTTATAAAAAGAATTACAGTATATTACTCAATAAACAATTGTGAGGACATTAAAATATTTTTCTAGTGAAAATTGTGTTCCTGCAAATGAAAACAAAAGGGGAGGTGAAAATTTTAAATCCCTTCAAACGGTTCAAAGAATGAAAGAAATTGTAATAAAACTCCAATCCAAAAATAACATATATTGCCTATGCAAATATTTAAATAATTCAGAACTTGTGTTTACTTTAAAGTGTACCATAAAATATGTCGTTTTGTTGTTTATGAAGTTGAGAAATATCTGGCTGAACAATAAATAAAAATACCCCCGTTGCAGCAGACCTTCATACTCAGCGAATTTAAAATGCAAAAAAAATTCCAACTAACACAGCGAGATATGACATGTTTGTGTAATCTCCGTAATAATAAGATGGAGAATGAGTAAGCAGGTTTGCTGCCACAAAAATGGAAATTTTGGGAATTTTAGACTAAAATACATTACATCTAATTTAGATGAAGCCACAAACCAAGATTTATTAAGATATGTTGAGGAATAAACGAGATATTGAATTTTACTTATTATTTTCCATAAGGTTAACATAGGGACAACGAACTGTGTTTACCACTTTCAATATCTCGGTAACCAATGGACATAGAGCAATGATTCAAAATACTAAATTGTTTGTTTTTTCGAGCTGAATCCAATGGTGCTAACGAAAAGTTTATTTGTTTAATTTTTCTATGTGAAAACCCCAAAAAACCTCATTTTTGAGGGTGTTTATCCCCCTTTACCCCCCATTCCAGTGATCCGATCGGGCTGGTTTTCGAACTCGTCCAAATAATTACTACTTTACAAGCCTGTGCCAAATTTCATTCCGATCGGACCATTTTTGCGAGCACTATCGTGCTTACAGACACACAAATATAATATATATAAATTTGAACGAATTGTGTCTTTTGCTTCCGGTGGCCCCAAAACAAAAAGTTATCATGGTCTTGGGCTTAGGTCTTACTATGAGACCTACGGTAATAGCTTCTTTCCTAGGGGAAATTCGCTAAAAATACCTCGAAATTTTACTTAAATTTAACTATTTTTCACACATAATATTTCAAAGTCTTGCATCAAAGACTTGTTCAAAGTCTTGCAACAAAATCATATAAAATAGTCATAGGCTGATATTTTTGGGAAGCTAACATTCCCACCAAGTTGTGCTACCGTCTATTCAAGACAGCACAACTAGGGCATCGCACAAAGCAGCCCACAATAAACAACACCCCCTGTAGCGCAAGTAGCAACTAGCAACCAGCAACACTGCCCCAATACAGCAACACCCTAATATATGCATGGGTCTCCCCTCAGTGGCCCACGTGGGTTTAATTCTTGTTGTGGTTTCAATTACTGCCTATCCATTGTTACCCCCCCCTTCCCAACCCTCCCTCATCTCCCCCTGGGGCGAGGCCCCGTTTGATATTCCGAGTTAGACACGTGATAATACCGGGGCACACGGTGTTGACACGGTGGCCTTTGGATGTTATTGGGATTCGGACGAATTTTAGGGCCACAGGACGAGAGGATATCGCTGCAAGCGAGAAAATGGTCCGGTTAACCTAATCTATCGCTGTGCCCTCGGTCAAACCCCTGCAATATCTACCATAATGTTGCCAATCAAATAGTTTTATTTATATATTACATTTTAAAAAGTTTTAGTTTATGGTCAAGGTGAAAAATCTTAATGAACAATTTTTCTGTATTAGTTATTGGTGCTGTTCGGATCTAAATCTATCCTGATGAGGTCTAACTCAGGACCTATAACAATCGTCAATGAAATGTAAAAATTATGTCCGGTTCTTATTTTGTTAAGAAATATCAAAATTAAAAGCAAAATCAAAGCGAAGCAGTAAAAAGAATTTTAACGAAGTGTCATCATTCATTATTTTTGTAATGGTTTTCTTTAGTTGAATACCAATTGATGTTGAATTGTATATATTTTAAGACATGCTACGTATAAAGATTATCAATTAAATTAAATATTTAACACAATATCATTTGAAAAAATATACGATGTTTACTTTGCAAGGCCCAATGAAAACTTAATAAAAATACAAATGTTGTATTCCACTTAAGCAATACCCCGTAATGTAGTGCTTTCAGCCGAGCTTTTACAACAAGACGTTTAGACCGAGAGAGACTAAAACGAAACAAATGCAGTAATAACAACCGTCGTAACATAGCTCTAGGCTTTGCTGTATGTCAGGTTATGGTTCTTGGTGAGAGCAAACCGTAATAATCATAATTTTTAAAAAATAGCTATGTCATGTGCTATTTTTAGGAAACACCTATCAAATCTTAAAACCCAACTAGCTATGAACAATGATTAATAGTTCAAAACTATATCGTGCAACAGCGATTATTATTTGAAACAAATTTATAATTTTTACTCTTGAAAGCCGCGGAAAAAATTAATAAAATACACATTTGTGTATTCTACTTAAACAGTACGCCGTAATATAGCGCTTTCACATCCGCGATTTCAAAGAAAGGCGTAGAGACCGTGAGAGAACTAGGGAACAAAACATAAATGTGGTAATAAGAACGATCATAACATAGTTCTTATTACCGTTCTTTTTATCGTTCTTATTCCTAGGGGTTTTTGTATATTAGGTTATGGTTCCTGATGAAAACAAATCATAACAATCCCAACTTAAAAATAAAATTGTGTTTTTCTCATTTTGTAAGAATACCAGTCGGAAACCTATCAAAATGTAAAGCAAAATAAGGGCGGATCTGTAAGAAACGGGGTCACTGTGTCAGTACTAATTATTACTTTAAAGATATACTTTATAATATGATAATGATAGTTAATTTTCAATTAGTAAATACTCTAAAAAGATATTCAACAAATAAATTATTAATTGAAACAAATTTACAATGTTTACTCTAAGAACCCCAAGAAAAAATGTTATAATAAACACACTTCGTATTCCACTTTAACAATACAGTGTAATACGCCGTAATACAGTGCTTTCACAGCCACGCTTTTACAGCAAGACGTAAAGACCGAGAAAGGACTAAAAGGAAACAAATGCGGTAATAACAAGGATCGCAGCGTCTCTAGACGAATGCAATCCCCACGGGCGCGTCACTGGAATTAGCGCGCGTTGTAGCTGCAAATGTTTAGGAACAATTTTACATTTATGTTTGTAATAGAATTTGTCTACCAAGGAAGTGTTTTACCACCTGGTGTATGAAGAACAGGGGCAAAATTTTATAACATCACGTGTTCTGAGTGATTTAAAATTATTGCAGGTTTAGCCCATTTCTTTAGATGAAGGCTAAAGAAGTTTACTTTTGTAACTGATTTGAAAACTGTGACATAAGAGAATTTCCAGCATTCTGTTCAGTAAATGTTAACATAAACAACGAAAACTATATTATTTGTTATCAACATTCCATAACAGGCCTACAATAAAAAACAATTGCTGTATTGTATTAACGAAATTTCATCCATGACAATTCACCACGCCTTTTATGCGAAAGGAACAATTATCTTTGTTGTTCTATCCCCTACACAAAATTATTATAATATGATCGCCCAATGAAATAACTAATCAAAACCTCCAAGGCCCTTGCGTGTTCAATAAACAATAAAAGTGTACATGAGCATTATTTTTGTTTTATCATGCTTTTTATTACCACTACCTTATACCAAATGATTATCCTAGCAGGAAATTCTAAAATACGAATATTTAAATAAAATGCCGTGTTATTTACGTTGATAAATGCAGATATCGTAACTTATTCATATTCATATTTTAACTATCTAATTGCACCCATGCAAAGTTTAAGTAGGAATTTTAATTAAGTATTGCCGAACAACTAGGTTTAGTGTTGTTTATTATCTCCTGAACAGTCTAGTTGTATAAGATAAAAACACGAATACATAAAAAATTAAATAAGCCATCTAACAATAATGAATATCTCCGTTTCGCCTACCAAACACACCGTCTATTCAAAAAACATACTGCCAAACAACATCCCTTTACGGCCGTAAAATCACAGAACTTCTCTTTCTGAAACGCCTCCGTGAAATACGGCGTTACAAACGCAGAGCGAGCGGTTTATCTGCGGCGATAGTCTGTTATAACGCTACATTTCCGTGTCTCCGGCACATAACCGTCTGCTCTCGTAGCGTTTACTGCTTACTGCACGATAGCGACGTTCCATGTGAACCTCAATATAAGTCTGTTATTGCTGCAACTGGGCGCCTACAGTGTGACTGCAACTGCATCGGCACAATTCAGTAACATTGAGAATTCAGTAATAAATTCTTAACTTATCAATGATGCATTGGAAAAACTAATATAGAGTACATTTTTGCAAAATAACACACGTACTACAATTAGCTGGTAATTCTAATGAAGGTTTTCTTTGAAAAATATATGATAAATCTGGAAATATATAGGCTTTGATTAGGTACTGACGAAAAGGAGCAACTAGTTATAAAAACTGTTTTGTTTTCCGTCACAGATTGACGAATATTCAATAATCCCAGCATTATTATATGGGATGGGCCATGATTATTTAACTGTATAAAATTAAATATGACTACTTTTCCTATTATGACTTCCAATTTTAGACTGCATTCAGACTGTAAGTGGACACTCCAAAGGCTCTTTAGTAATTGTTTGCAACTCTTAATTAATTGTTCTTTATTTTTTTCTAAAAAAACGCTCAAGAAAAATTGTGTTGACACTATAGTTAGATATATTTTGCGGATATTTACCAGAAAACTGCCTCACGAAACCTGGTATCTATATGCAACCGTATGGTTATTATCGTATAATGTAACTCAAAACTGTTAATGTTTTTGGATTTTAATAATAAATATGTACATAATTAAGTGCAGTAAAAACATTTAATCGTCTATAGGGTGATCAACTCAAGGTGGCCACCATTGGTATCTCATAAACTATTGGATTTAGAGAAAACTTTAAATGGGGGACTTTACCTTATTTTTAAGACATTCAAAAACATGAATCCCAGTTTATTCTAAATGGCCGCCATTTTCCAATATGGCGGACAACTTTGATTTTTCTTATGGAACACCCTGTATTTTACGGCGTATTTGGATTCTACGCTTCATTTTAAGAACTTTTTATTCTTTAACATTTTTTCCTAAACCCAATGGTTAAGGAGATATCAGCAGTTAAAGTTTGATTTTTCCCCATAAGAAATGCATTGCGTTGTTGTCAGTACTTGGTATATCGATAATGGTTGGGTTAATCATTAGCTATAGTATATTACGCAACTAGTGCGGGAAGTAGGTGTTTACGTGCGAGCATGATAGTTCACGCGCATCGCTTGCGGAGCGCGGGAATTTCATGCGAGCAACGTAAACACCTTCCCGGATGAGTTGCGTACGATAGTTTTCACAACACTACCAGCAACAAATATACAGGGTAAGTAAAAAACAACCCATCTATAAAAGTTAAAAGATTTAAAAAATATTAATTAAATTGTAGAAAGAAAATACGAACAAAACTATTTTTATCTAAGGGGGGGAGATAACAAAAAGCGTTATCTCTGTTGTTCAGCGACCGAGAAGGCCTTCTAGGAATACGTCTTATCGTCACACAGACGGCAACAATTGATTAAATAACACCGCTCTTTATTAACTTATCGCTATTAACTGTAAGTAGTCGTAACCTGGGAAACAAGTTTAGTAACAATTGAGATATGGTCGTCATAGTTAAAATGTGTATGTTGTGTTTATGTATAATGTATGTAAATTGTGTGATGTAATTTTTTTTTCTTGAGTTGGCAACATTGAGCATTTACCGCACTCGTGCGGTAAATGCTCCGTTCAAACTCTTTACCGCACTCCAGCTGATTTGTTACCTCACTACAGCTGATATTTGCCGTACTCTTTTGTAAACGGCGACTTCCCACACTGAAACGGAAGCGGAAACCGGCTACTTACTAGTGTAGTGTTGCGAAAAAGTGCTTTAAAATGTGATTTTAGTCTAAATTCAATCATAGAAATAGTTTTTAGCCAAGATTTACTCATGGAAACGAAGAATTTTGAATAATTTTGTACTCCATAAGGATTGCATGGGATGGCACAGTTAAAATGGACACAATGCATTTCAAATGGGAAAAAATCAAACTTTAACTGCTTATATCTCCTTAACCATTGGGTTTAGGAAAACATGTCAAAGAGTAAAAAGTTCTTAAAATTCAGCGTAGAATCCAAATACGCAATAAAATACAGGGCGTTCCATAAGAAAAATCAAAGTTGTCCGCCATATTGGAAAATGGCGGCCATTTAGAATAAACTGGGATTCATATTTTTGAATGTCTTAAAAAATAAGGTAAAGTCCCCCATTTAAAGTTTTCTCTAAATCCAATAGTTTCTGAGATACCAGTGGTGGCCACCTTGAGTTGATCACCCTGTATACTTAATATGGTAAGGTTTTTCTCTATTACATCCATTCTTCAAACGTCCTACTGGACTGATTTTTACGATTGAGGTGTCATTTTAAAGCTTATGGTCAAGCGCACCGGCGACCGGTAATATAGTCATTTATTTTAAGGCTTCGCCCCCTACCCTTTGATTTATTTCCAGAGGGCGCTTTTAACGCTGTAGTGTGACCAACTTATATTATAACGGTTTTAAATGTGATTGTAATTTATCAGCGAAGAAGGCAAAGAAAAAACTGAGTCGAGGAAATTAGGGAAAACATGCGTAACTTTTGGCAAGAACAGAGAACTGCCGAGACAATGACTGATGGAACATCAGAGGGACACTGCATCACCTATTTACTTATGCTGTTAAGGCATAAATACGCGAAAGAACTTCTGGCATCCTACTGATGTGCTGTAAGACAATCAAATTCAAATACAGAGTGCTGACAATGAGTGTTTTTTTTTTTTTTAGCTAAGCTTCAATTTATTTAGTTGAGACCTTTAAATGTCACTTGAAAAGGCTAACTTGATTAACAACGGCGAGTTTGAGGCCATACATTTTTGTTTTAATTGTAGGTGGGTTTCCCACAAACATAAATAATATTAAAATGCACAATTTGCGCATGGCGCCCCTAGTTGTACATAATTCGATAAAAAGTAAATCTTTTGCTAACTTCATTGGAAAAAATGTAAGGGATTTTTTTCTTTGGCTAATCCGCTAAAAAACGTTACAACCAAACCCCACGGACTGTATTTTGATAAGATGCGACACAAATAGGATTCCTTTTCACGTAAAAATTACAAAAACATCCAACACTAGGGCTAGCCTAATCCATCGGGATGCACAGCTGTCGCCGTCTTCACATTAACCAGGGGTTCGAACCCCCGCGGTGGACCCACAGTGCTGTTTACAAACAAGATCACTGAACGGAACTCAATAGCACTGTGTTGTTAAAAGATTTAATGCACTGGTGTGAGAACGGTTAACTACTTTTCGACAGGGATTGAATTCAATTCAATCCCTGGGATTTCAGAGACAATCCGACACGTACAATCCCCGCTTACATTTTTACCGGAAATCACAGTAATGTTTCGGGACTGATAAAATATTAATTCCAAAATTGAATTTCCCGGGCGCTGCGGTCCAAATCCGGGTATAACGGTTTCCAGATTCATCCATGCGGATATTCTGATTCCATTCCCCTCGTGTTTGAGCTCGGCCGCCTTCCGTAAATCCCATAGTCCGAGGTACGTGAGGGATCGTGCCACGTTTAATTTCAACTCGAATCTCTCCTCTGCAGTGTATTATTTTCCATGATTTATATCTTTTAATGAATAGTTTAGTTTAATATTAATTATGTTACAAATTTTTCTCAAAAACAATGATAATTTCGTTAATAACCTAGGTTGAATGAGTTTATCCAGTATCCAGTGTCTATACAATATTCGGGAGCAACGTTCGGAGTCACGTCACGGTAATGGGCTAATTCGGAATGGTGTAATAAAAATTAAACATTGTTATAAGACTGTAGGGTTTTTTTTAAAACATAACTAAACACTTTGAATACATTTGAATGGAAATAAAACTGAACAAATGAAAATAAATATTTATGAAAGGTAATCTGAAAATGTATTGAATAAAACGAAATTAATGAATCGGATCTAAATGTATAGAAGACGGCGACTGACTGGGCACGCGCTCGAGACTGACCAAGAGTCGGACTTGGACTGATAAGACGGTTGCTGGAACGGAACTGGGTTTTTTAAGGGTTGCGGGTTGAAGTGAGACGATTGTCGCCGGTCAATGGCTGTCCCCAAACTTTCACCAGTAGGCCTCAACACCTATTACTCTTGATGGAAAGCCATAATTTACAGCAACTCTGTGTTTAAGAAATAAAGCCTCATAACATTCTCTCTATTCAAGAGTGATTTAGATACATCATGCTACCCACTCATTAAAATTGTTTACTTATAATTTCCTGCATGATCGATGAGTGGTCTATGTCATCCTTTCATTCTATATTATATACCGGGTGTCTCACCTAAAGTGAACCAATAGCTAACTTTTTTATTATAAATCTGACAAAGAACTTCTTATGGGGCACTTCCCTTAATTTTTAACGCTGCTTTTTGGAGTCACTTCGAAATTTAAAAATATGGCCGCCATTTTCCAATATGGCGGGCAACTTTGATTTTTCTTATGGAACACCCTATATTTTAGGGGGTAGCGGATTTGTACCCCCCGGATTTGTACCCCCCACAAAAAATGCTACGTCATTTTGACGTCACAGGAGGCGGGGCCCAAATCGCTCGAGAAACAGCCCGCGACTGGAAATGTACCCCCCATTACATTATTAAATCATAAACACGTAATTGGTTTGAAATTAAATTATTTTCCTTAAGACTGACCCCGGAATTGTACCCCCCGGATTTGTACCCCCCGGATTTGTACCCCCCGTGGCCAAATCTTAAAGTCCTACCCCGGATTTGTACCCCCCGGATTTGTACCCCCCGTGGTCAGATTCTTAAGTCTAACCCCGGATTTGTACCCCCCGGATTTGTACCCCCCGTGGCCAAATCCTCAAGACCTACCCCGGATTTGTACCCCGTGCTCAAATCCATTTTTTTTACCAACCATGGACATATATGGGACATACCATATATGGGACATATGGTGGAATGTATATGGTCAATACTCATTGATGTTGTTGACTTTTTTAATTAGCTGTCGTAAATCAACTGCTGTTCGTAAAATTATTACCTAATATTATTCTACGAATATGTCTTATTCTACGAAAATCGTACGTTGCATGGGTGACGTATGGTTTTTATTCAAGTATTTTTGCAATGAATTAAACATTTAACGAAAGCCAAGTAAAAAACGTCGCTTTTTGGTTTCGTTTTTAGAATATTGTAAATACAATTAACATTTTTAACAGATGAATTGGAAAAGAAGTTCAACCTCAGGTGTTTAACGATCAATCTGGAATGTAATTGAACTCTACGTAGAAGGGTGGAAGTACATTACAGTTTTCTTGCCGTATGAGGGTTTCCCGGGAGGCAGGAGGTCAACAAACATTTTCAAATGCCCTCGGCATGCCTCGGCATTCCTAAGTGGACCTGATGGAATGTACCGCTCCTCCCCCTGTAAGTGCAATTTATGGGTTTTGGACGTTTTTACTGGAAACAGTTTACTTCCTTTGATTGACACATGTTCTTCGTAATAGTTAATGACTTTCAACGCACATAACAGTTTTCGCGCCGTGTAGGGGTTTCCCGGGAGGCAGGTGTTCAACAAATATTTTCAAATGCCCTCAGAATTCCTAAGTGGACCTGATGGAATGTACCGTTCCTCCCTCTGTATGTGCAAGTAATGGGTTTTGGACGTTTTCAATGGAAAGAGTCTGCTTTATTTGATTGACACGTGTTCTTCGGATTAGTAAATAACTTAACCACAATTTGTTCCTGGGTACAATGGAGTTGGAAATCCTTTGCTCGCGGAAAAGTGTTTCATGCTTTTAAGTGATCTATAATAGTTCAAATTTAGACGCAAAGTTCTCATGAGACTTATGAGCTAATTTTCAGGAAGAAATAAGTCGGGAAATATATTGATAGTTATGTTTCTGAATCAATAATAAAATTTAAGGATATTGCTTTCATTCTTTACTTAATAAGCCGTTAAGAGCCTGCTGTACTACCCGCCATATTAGGTTTAAGTCCCTTAAGAAAAATGTTATTTCTCTTGAACTATGCTTGGCTTTGAACTGAAATTACTCTTTTACCTGAAATTGTATGATTATTACTCTTGGTTATGGTTTTCTTATTAATATTTAATAGAGAACTGCGAAGACAAAATTTTGAAATCTGTTCAATTAATAGATAAAATGTACATGTGACTCAAAAACGTGTTATCTACAGATTACTTAGCAGAGAAAATCTAATAACGTAATAAAATGTAGTAAAACGTAATAAAATTTTGAAGTTGTAAAGTTTAACATTGGCCTTACGAGTTGCCATGATGACAACGAACTAAACAAGGAGAATTTAAACAAATAAAGTCATCATAACAGCTATTTGCAAATTACAGTCATCTAGGAAAAATTCAGCGTGAGAGATGAAAATTACTTGGAGTAATAACAATTGCATTTATTATTCATGAATATTTTCGAATTGTTTTTATTTATAGTAATTGGATTAAATTGTAAACATAAAATAATACCGAGCAAGGCTTAGTTCACCAGGTATTAATTAAATAGGGGCATTAGTGGATTTATTTTGTAAATATTTAATTTATTTGTAAATAATATGTGCTGTGACTGATACTTCTATATAAATAACTAGCTGATCAACACGGTGTTACCCGTTGAAAAACAGAAAAACTTCCTTGGATTTAATTTTAAGGTTGCCATGACAAAAAACATGAGCTTCCCTATACGTTAACATTTAAACTTTGATGTATCATAGGGCGTAGCCCTGAGGGAATTTTTAAGAATCCGTTCTTAGTGGGTGCTTATGCCCTGAGAGGAATGTTCATGCAAGGTTTCAAGGTTCTAGGTCGAGTAGTTTGGGCTGTTGATGATAGGTCAGTGGTATTTGACAAATATACTGTAGATTACAGAAATAAAGCTGATTTTGATTTTATGATATTCATATTGAATGCATTCGTTAATCATTTAAATCAGTAGTCAAGACGCCAACCTCCGGTATATATATTATTTTAGAATAGGTTCTAACGGACAACACTGCATTGATCTCTGATCAGTTTTAATCAAATACTCCAAGTACAGAATACCCAAAAATAAATATGTTAACGTCCAAAACCCATCAATTGTACTTACAGAGGGAGGAACGGTACATTCCATCAGGTCCACTTAGGAATGCCGAGGCATGCCGAGGGCATTTGAAAATGTTCTTTGACCTCCTGCCTCCCAAGAAACCCTCATACGGCAAGAAAACTGTAATGTATATCCGCCCTTCTACGTAGAGTTCAATTACATTCCAGATTGATCGTTAAACACCTGAGGTTGAACTTTTTCAATTCATCTGTTAAAAACTTTAGTTTTATTTACAATACTCTAAAAACGAAACCAAAAAGCGACGTTTTTTACTTGGCTTGCGTTAAATGTTTAATTAATTGCAAAAATACTTGAATAAAAGTCATACGTCACCCACGCAACGTAAGATTTTCGTAGAATAAGACATTTTCGTAGAATAATATTAGGTAATAATTTAACGAACAGCCGTTGACTTACGAGAACTAATTAAAAAAGTCAACAACATCAATGAATTTCCATGGACGTCAAAATGGATTTGAGCACGGGGGGTACAAATCCGGGGTCAGACTTAAGAATCTGACCACGGGGGGTACAAATCCGGGGGGTACAAATCCGGGGTCAGACTTAAGAATCTGACCATGGGGGGACAAATCCGGGGGGTACAAATCCGGGGGGTACAAATCCGGGGTTGGACTTAAGAAGCCATGTTTAATTGGATTTATATAAATTATGCAACTGTTCAGCCAACCGTGAGATGTCAGTTTATCAAAATACATAATAATTTATCCGTCCTATAAGTTCGCGGCCGGATTTGTACCCCCCGTCCTGTGACGTCAAAATGACGTAGGCGTTTTTTGTGGGGGGTACAAATCCGGGGGGTACAATTCCGGCGACCCTATTTTAGGGCGTTTTTGGATTATACGCTTGATTTTAGGAACTTTTTATTCTTTATAATTTTTTCCTAAACCTAGTGGTTAAGGAGGTATGAACAGTTTAAGTTATATTTTTTCCCCATTTAAAAAGCATTGGGAAATTGTTGGTAGTCTGTATATCGAAAACGGTTCGGTTTAATAAAAGATGCTAAAGAATAAAAGTGCCTAAACATGTTAGTTTAGTTGAGATTTAATCATAAAATAATTTTTAGTCAAGATTTAATCGTGGAAATGTGTTATTTTGAATATGATTTTACTCCATAAGGAATACATAGGATGGCACAGTTAAATGGACACAATGCATTTTAAATGGGGAAAAATCAAACTTTAACTGCTTATATCTGCTGAACCATTGAGTTTAGGAAAAAATGAGAAAGAATAAAAAGTTCCTAAAATTAAGCGTAAAATCCAAAAACGCCCTAAAATATAGGGTGTTCCATAAGAAAAATCAAAGTTGTCCGCCATATTGGAAAATGGCGGCCATATTTTTTGACTCCAAAAAGCAGCGTTAAAAATTATGGGAAGTGCCTCATAAGAAGTTCTTTGTCAGATTTATAATAAAAAAGTTAGCTATTGGTTCACTTTAGGTGAGACACCCGGTATACTGAATTTTCATATTATAACTATTACTTACCACCTAAGGAAAACAATTTTCAAAACAGCAGTACCTGAAAAACAAAACAAAAGTCAGCATAAACTAAACAGAATTTCGTTAAGTCTAATGTCAAGATAAGAGAAACCCCGAATCGAACTTTGAAGTAGCAACGTAGTGACGTAATAAAGTTCTATTATACAATCCAGTTTCGTTCGAAGTCCCGAAAATTACAAAGATCTTGTTTAACCAATGAAAACCCTAAACCTTCACATATAGGGTAGAAAATCTGGATCCAAGCGAGAAAGTTCATCTGCCAAACCACGCGACTTAAGGCACTCACTTTGTTTGAAGAACTCGACAAATAAATCACAACCCGCCTCCACCAGCGTCTAAGTTTGTTTACCTTCATGTGAAACAAATCTTTACGTTGGCTACAGCACAGAACTGTTTGTAAATAATAACTGTGTATTTTTCTTTTAAATGTTCCGCTTATTGTGGGTAGTAGACCTCCAACAACTACGTGAACTAAATGGAATCAGTTTCATTAAAACTACTAAAATACTTTTTTTTTAAACGATAAGTTGGCGTGCCAGATTTAAAAATTGTTACAGCACTTGCAATTCAGTGCAACCCAACAACGTAACAGCATTTTCATTTTTTGTCTTTTTTTAAAGAGGGTGGCGGCCTATTTTTTACCTCGCCTTTGCCCCGCCCACATAGACTATTGATCTTTGCGTGTACGTTATGGCATTCCTTTTGCAATTTTTTTTTAAAGGAAACATTTGTAACAACATGTTGTTCAGCAAGAGCAGTTTTACCAAAAATGTGTGGCGGTTACGTAATCTCGTTTATTAATGATTAAATATAGTTCATATAAACATGTTGAACAAATTAACACATATTAGGTATATGGTACTGTGAATGAAAACGTACACGGTACGTAATTAATTTCAAATTTTCAGCAGGTAATCAATCAAGTGAAATACTTATTTTGATCAACCGTAAATCATAAAACTGTTCCATAGCATTACGTTTCAAGAAATTGTGTCGATTAATGATAAACATTAAATTTACCTACAGTTTGTTTTCATACAAAAAAAAGTGTCTGAAGGAAAACGAAACTTTCCTCCATTTTCTTCAGTTCATTCCCACAGTTCCTTAACATTTTTAAACGACTGCCACCACATCCGCGGTTTGAGACCCGTGGCGGGAGGTGGTGGTGGTGGGGGGGACTTCAACAATGCGACTTTCCCGCCGTGTAATCCTCTTAGGCGATGAGATCCGACCGATTCCCTCCAAGACATCTGTCTCCGCGAGTCCGGGGAGATGATTCCAGACATTCATAACTGTCAAGATATTTAAAACTTGCCGTCCCTCCTCCCGTCCTCACACGACACCAATTAAATGTAAAAAGCGAGGGTTCTTCGCCATGTGATGGCGGTTTTGCTGCTGAAAGGATGAATTTTATGCTGGAAGTGTAGAAAACTTAATTAGCTAGATAATGTACGATCGCTTTCTAGCCACCATTTATGTTTTACTATTAGTCTTTTGAAGTTTTCAGCGCCAGCTCTTTAATTTTCTTTAGGAACTGGCATATTTAAATATAAGTAAATTATACGAAAGCATAAACATAAGATATTTTGTTCGCTTATGCTAATTAATGTTTGAGAGAGATATCACGCCATATATGTCGATTTAGTATGTCGATTGGTTGCTCAACTTCATTTTTAATACTCTCGTAATAAAACAAAATATCATGTACGTTTGGTTGATTTACCCCAATCAAAAGAGAATAAGATTTATCTCTATTTGACTTTGATTTCCATTCCAATGTATCATCAGAAAATTATGCGAAAGCATAAACGTAAGATTTTTATGCTACTTTGTGTTTAGAAGAGATATCACGTCATCTACCATCTTTTAATATGTCGATTGGTTGCTCTAATTCATTTTTAATATCAATTAACTCTCGTAATAAAACAAAAAACATGTACGGTTGGTTAATTTACCCCAATATAAAGAAAATAAGATTTATCTGTATGTAAATTTGATTTCCAATGTGTTGTTACACAAAAGTAGCGCTATAATTGGCACTGCAAGCAGATAACAGACTCAGTTGAGATAGCACTCAATTGAACTTGAGCCACGTGCAAGCTTTTGCGATAGTAATAATTAATCATTATAAAGAAAACAAAACAACTGCCTCGATCATCCATGTCTCTTTACTGAAACGTCATTAAAACTTAAGACATTTGTCTTTCAATTTATTTCACATATACCTGTAATATAAATAAAATGTTTGTATTAGAAGCGTATAGGCCTTGTCCAAACTTTCAATGTTAGCTGTTTTTAAAATTATAAGTTTAAAAAAATCAGGTGTAGAATAAAAAATTTTCAAGTCAGGAACGCTCCGATTTTTAAGCCACGGGAAGCCGTCAACTCTTAGCCCTCTCAATTTAACTCAAGTGTCTGTGTGACGTCACGACGCACACACGCGCACCCGCGGCTCGGGTCGAGTGGCGAGTGATTAAGTCCTTGGACGGTTTTAACGATGTTGTGTTTACGGTCTTAAAATAAACGACAATGTCGTAAAAGGTTAGGTTCACGTGTACCAAAACTTACTTGGAATTTCTTGGTGATAAGTCAGAAGTCAGGCGATGAGCGTCTGTTTTGTCTGTAAACTTTCGATATTGAAATCTAGTTTGATCAAAAACTAATTGAATTCATTTGATCAGAAAGTTTTTGTTTTATTTGATCATTTGATAATGAATGAGTTTTGCTAAGTTAAGAAACCAGGAAGCATTTTGGCGATTCCTAATGGTATCGATACTGTATTATGGTTTGCTGTCAGTGTTCCCTCGTCAAAAAAAGTGTACCAAAAGGTGCATATTTTATAATCATTTTTTTAACTTTACTTTGGATGAAATTGTAATTTAGGGAGATCTTGTGTTTTTTATGACGATTAGTATAACACTCGCGTCAAAAATCAGATATGCCATTTGTTTTTAATACTAACATTCCCTTTTATCTGAGCAAGCTACACGAAGAAACGTATGCTAAATGTAAACTACATGATAAGAACTTCAACGAGGAGTTTCATATCGCCTTTCACACTTGCCGCCTCCATCCCAGATCAGATATGACCTAAACAAACTCAGCGTTCATATTGGTTCTTATCGTCGCCGTCGGGCTTTCATGTGCAGACTAAGGTACGAAAACATCCGTTAATACTTTTAGGGTAAATCGAAAACGTATTCGAATTTTAAAGTGAATAATCCGAATGACAGATTATACTCGTATCGATTTGTCTTAAATGTTAACCTTTCTTCCAACAAAGCTTCCAATTCTAAGAAGCCGTAACGAGAGGTAACGAGACGTAGGAAGATGTAGCGATTCTAAAAATGGATTACTAAACGAAGAGTTCACTAAATTATGATTAAGTTAATTAAATTCAAAGTTTGGTTGTTTCTTGTCTACAACCAAATGTTTCTCTATCGGAATGCAATCAACCAGAAACCAGAAGAAATAAACATGCTTAGATTTTGTGGAAATTAATATAAGACTGGAATAAACAAATTAAAGGATGAGTGTTTATTTCGTAGGAAAGGTTCGTTTTCGCTCACGAATAAATAAATATTAATTAATGAGGCCACCCAACGTTTTTCTTGGCTGTCATTTCCTCTTCCGTTAATAGTCCAGTCAATTTACTACATGACCTTAAAAAAATACAATAAGATGATTTTGCTAAATATTAGCCCACTTAAAAGCCTTTAAATCATTCTAAGACCACAATATGCAACACATAAGATAAATAATTCGAAATAATATTCAAAGTACGGAATGTCCATAAGAGATGTATAGGGCTGAATTATTATTTGAGTATATCTTTTGGACGAATCCAGAATTTTTTCAACGAATTTCAGCATTGTGTTCAGGGTAAAAATCTAGAATATAATGATCTGTCACATCACCATCTTTACATCTGAAAAAAGAATTTTTATCCAAAATGGCGGATCCAAGATGGCGGCTAAAAAGGAGTACCCTGCCAAAATTAAGAACCAATCACCCAGCAATAATTTGGTGGCGGTCCAAAGTCAACATTTTGAAAAAAAAGAACAAAAAAACATATGATTGACATGGAAATATCCGCCATTTTAAACATGATTTTAGTGGTGTACCCGTGGTCCAATTTTGGTCAACTTTGAATTTGTTGAAATACTCATTTTTCTTTGTAAAATTCCTTGAAAACCCGTCTTCTTGCAATTTTTTAAGGTTCCCTATTATCTTTCGTAGAATTACTGGCCTATAATAGGATTAAACACTTTCAAAATATGGTAATAAACAAGCAAACTAGAATTATAACATGATTGTATTTGTTTTGTAAACAGAATCCGTTTGGCGGTTCTGGTTTCCCTCACATCGGAAGCGCCCCGCGGCGGCGACAGAAGCTACAATTTCCAAAAGCCATTATATTAGTAGCACCCTAATGTTATGCATCCACCCCTCCCCCTCCAGACATTATGGCTCACAAGGGATTATAATTCTTGTTGTGGTTCGAATTGCTGACAATCGTATTTTACCCTTGTTTGGTTTATTGAGTAGGCTACCTGTGCTAACCCCAGTATTTTGAATTTCAAAGGTCAATGCATTCAACATTCAATGTAAATAGAATATTAAATTTCTTGCCAAAAAAGAAAGGCATGTTTATAATATAACAAGAGGATTACTTGTAATCCTTTATGAGAGAGTCGGATCATCAATAAAATGTACATACTTTTTATTCTCAAACAAGCAATAAAATGCTAAAAAATAATATTAATGTATTAAAAGAAAGTAAAACTATTGGGCATTTGAACATTTAGTCTTTGTAGAAATCGTTAACACATTTGCTGCCAGTTTTGAACGTGTGACGACCAAAAATCTATCTGCCAAAAAAACATTAATTTTATTTGAGTTTTTTCTTTAAATAAAAACATTGAAGGGACACTGGTTTTAAAGAATTTAAAATAATTTGTCATCCTGATTTTTTGACAACTAACAAGTATATATATGTTAGCACTGCAATCAAAATTCTAATCACCAAGGAAACTGGTTCAGTACCAAATTTATTTTCCAATCTTTAGGATCCAGCCATCGCATCTGAGGGACTTATGATAACTCCATTGGTCTACATTAATACTAATTTCAAGAAAATTAAAAATTAAATGTATTTGCAGATTTTTTCTTTTAGGAGGAACTCCAAAATATGTTTTACACCACCGGTTGTAATTTCGGAGGACCAGAACACTAAAACTTTTTACAAGGCCGTACAACTGTCAGGGGGCTATAAAAGGTAATGGAATGCGTGGATGAGGAATGCACCCCTCTCACGTGGGATGAATACTCCAGATCTGGGGACGTTTTACCGGCGACAAGTGGGGGGGGGGGCGGTCGTCTAGGGGATGTCCGGGCGCCGTCTAGACACGTGGCTGGCGGGCGGGGGGGGGGGGGAGAGGTTCACTATAAAAGTTCACGAAAATAAAAAGGGTCTATGAGTTTTCCGAGAGCTCAGTAAGCGTCAGAGAGAATTACAAAGCCTCTCCAACGTAAGAGAGGTATTTCCAAGAATATAACCAGGTATAAAGTTGATCTTCAACAAATAAATTACCGTAACTGTCTATATATTAGGGAGTTTTTGCCATCCGAGGTAAGACAATACGATAGACGTTAAACGGTATCTTTTACATTGTGCTAAATGTAGAAAATCAGCTGATTTTATCGTTTAACGTTTATAGTGTTGCTTTACCGTGGATTGCAAAAACTCCCTATAAATAAAATATATCCCTAAAAACCTGCAATAAATCTTAAAAATTATCTGGAAGAGCATTTTATTCACTCGAGAGATTTTTAATCGTAAAGGCTTTATAGGCATGCTATTATACCCGTACTCGTAGAGAGCCGACACTATAAGGTATTTATATATACATCAAGCCAAAGTATTTGCTAAGGCATAAACCTTGCCCATAAATTAAATATTATCGTGATATGAAGACTATTCGGTGCGAAGCTATAGCCAACACGGCAACGGACTTATATATCAAATCAAGGTAATTGTAGAGGCATAAACCTTGTCCCATAAATATAATCGTGATTTGAAAACTATTCGATGCGAAGCTATAGCCAACACGGCAACGGACTTATATATCAAATCAAGGTAATTGTAAAGGAATAATACTTGTCCCATAAATACCATCGTGATATGAAGACCATCCGGTGCGAGCTATCTCGTCTCAAGTGCCTCACAGTGACGTCACATATTTACTTTCACGCACGCACGCACATTCTCTATGATGAGACTGTCCCTTGTCCCGACCTTTTCAAGTGTTCTTGGCGGCGTCGGCCCTCCAAAAGTATCAAATCACAGCCCTAATAAAGTCTGGCGCCTTAAACCAGCCTGAAAACCTCGTAGTGGATTCATAACTCACCCTTTACATGCATTTGAATTGCTTAACAACGTCATTAGAATTGTTAAACATTTAATAAGAATGGGGAAAACTTTTTTATTCAAACCTCACGGCGATGTTGACAATAACTAGATCAATCCCCCCGGTAGTGCGTGCCCTAATTTTATTCATCAAGCACCGCTCCATCATAAGTAATCATACTGACTTAATTTTAGTTGTGTTTTCAATTACTGGGTGCCCACCAAACACATTGGGGCCCACCACTCCCCATATGCCCAGGTTCAAAAGCCTCCCCTTCTATAGTTTCTTTTGTGCTACTGCATCGGTTAGTTTTTCCGGTAACAATCATCAATGGGGAACAAATGTATTTTTTATTAGGCAGGGAAACAATTGATTTGGTTTATATAGTAAACCAGAAACAACACTCTTAATCAATGGAGAGCTTAAACAACTGTGCAAAAATTGTAATTAAAGGAAGTTTCACTATACAACGAGAGGACTCAACATGTTTTACATCTAAAGTACCTAAATCTTGATATTTTTAAACTAAATATAACGGAACACCTCCACTTTGAGGAGGCGTTCTATGCACAATGTACAAAGCGGAATTCTTCGACTCTCTGCACACTTTTTCACAAAGGAATGAAAAATGAAGGATGTAGCAAGGATAATTTGTCTTGTTCCGAAGTCCAGAGCTTTGTATCCGGAGCCAATAAAAGTCCAAGAAGGGGAGGTTCTTCTAACCCCAGCAATATTCACCCTCTTGTCACAAATCATTGACTTACATTCGCGATTGAGTCAATTCCCTCGATAAAGTTTGCGATCTTGTGTAAGCGCCTCGGGCTGCGTGAAAAGCTCAACTTGTCTCACATAAGCCGGAGGAGAAACTTACATTCAGTATTTGCAATTTACTTTTTTTGTAAATGTAAATTCACAGTAATTACAACAAAAATTCGTATGTTTTACCTGTCCTGTAGTAAATTGACTCTACAGATTATGCTCACATCTAAAACGACTTTTTTACTTGCTTTTACGATGGTTAACTTTGTTGGTGCATTCTTGTTGTGGCCATTCTATTATATCTTCTCTTAAATTAAGTCGTCTTTATTTATGATGGTTCGTAGTGCTTATCTTATCTACCTTGCAATAATCTAGCAGCATCAGTATTGCTACCTCGGCAAACAGAACTAACTTTACAGACTCTACTCAACACTGTATCAACAAGATAACTTAAACAGTATTTTCTAACAGATTTAAGCTTGTTTAATACAAAACAAGTAAAGAAGTGCAGTAAGTAAGTTGCCTAGCATAAAATCAAACGAGGTAATTTATTACACTGAATATTACCTAATTACGTAGACGAAAATTAGGTTCCACAAATAATATTTTTATTCATTAAAGGGTCCTTTAGAAACTACAGTATTGATTACTTCGTATTAGGTCACACATCGCCTTGACTGCTGTTCCGAATTGCTCGGTTACGACAATAACTTACGGAGCGGACAAAGGATTATGGCCGTGATACAAAGTTTACTGCAGTCTCCTACAGTTAACGTGGTTGAACGTAATGTCTTAAAATTCTAGTCAAGCATTATTACAACGTACCGATGTTGAATTTGGGTAAATTCGCTACTAAAAATTAATTTGAGTAAAAATTAATTTAATTAACCTATCAGAAAAAAAACTTAAAATATTCGGAAATCGACATGCTTAAATACTTAGCTAGAGTAAAACCATTTATACGATAAAAATGTCAGCAATCTTTGTAAAACAATATTATTACTGATGCCCTAGATAATGAGGAACGCATTTCTCTAATTTGTCACCAACATACCTTGACCCTGACCCCCCGAAACAATTTCCAAAGTAAATCTTTAATTTATATCATCCACTTACCATCAAGGAGATTTATAATTGAACTCTTTTCAAAACCCAATTGTAGAACAGTTGAACAGTCGGTTTATCAAAGCAATCACTAGACAATGACGAGTCATTTATTAGCAATTAATCTGGCTTATTGGGTCGCCCACTATGCTGATAGAATTAATTAAACACTCCTTGATGTTGATTGTCTACAAACCCAATCGGCATATCGTACTGGCCAAAATTACTTCGGAACAACAAAGAAAGAAAGAAAGATGTTTTTTCTTACCATTCATAGTTTTTTTTTTTAATGCAAGGCGAGACATCAACACGACATATAGTACTACGGTATATCTTGTTTTATTTGGAGAAATTTATTACCACTTAACAAGCAGACAGTTATTATTCCATTAAAACATTGAAGTAACAGGGATATAAAGTATTATCTGACGATGTACAATGTCTTATCAGATATATCCAAGTTTATTTGCAAATTTTGAACCTACGATGGCACCTGTTGTAAGATTGACTACAAGTAATTTGTAGTCAAAGCAAATAATTTAATTTAAAACTTGTGATGACAGCTCAGCTGATGTTTTATTTGTTGTTGACTTTTGGTTGTGATAGAAACAAGATAGTTTTTATAAAGAGTCCTTTCATTTCATGTAGAATGAAAAAGTTTAATTTAATCGTTTAAATATTAATCGTTTTAAGTACCAATCAGTAAATTCAGTAATCAGCAGAAATAAATAAAATGAGATTAACACTTTTTTCTGTAGGCCTATAGTTTTAACTAGTTGTTTTCAGAGCACCTATGTAACAAAAATTGAGCTACCAAATACTAAAAAGTAATTTGCCATTATGTTAGTAGTTATTGATCACTGTACATTAAATGTGGTTGGCTGCAAATTTTATTTTTCTAGAAGTAGGAAATTCGAAATTGTATGCTATATTACAGCCTACATCAGAATATACAGCAGAAATATTTAAAAATAATATGAAAACAATGGAATCCGGTTTTACCGCAGCTCTTTTTTTTGCATAAGTAAAAAACAATTGCTATATACGGGTTTATGGAGTCATTGCTGGGAAGTAGTCAAGGCAGATACTAAGAAACCCTGGAAGACAAAGGAATTACTTTGCTTCAATAATAGCATCAGATTATTCAACTTAGAGAGCTTTGGATGCCAGGAATAACATCTTCTTGGAAACCCCTGACAGGTCCTAGACTCTCAGGAAGCTTCGTGTTATTCAACTTTTAGTCAGACTACCGAATTAGTGAAATATCATACGGACGTATTACATACACGTGTCATAAGGGTTATCAGCTCAAAAAACACTACTCAAGGACCATGCGCCAAGCTATTTCAAAGAGGAGAACATTGCTGTAAAACATAATGTCGAAAACATCTATTTTAAACCCCTATCGGCCAGAAAATACCTTTGCAAACTACTTTATACACGATAAGATTGTTTTTCTTTTCCCTTAAAACAAGCAACAATCAAAAATTCATCGATTAAAACGGACATTGCTAAATATATAACCTACGGAGAACCCGATTAAACCAACTAATTTACTCATCAAACCCCTTTTAATTACCTCCCAATCATATTGATTCCCTTACAACCCACACCATCCTACAGTATCGATCCTCCGACACCGGAAACTTTATCGACCACCCTGATATGACACCTGACACCCCATGGGGGCCCTGTGTCGCCCGACTCGCCCGTCCGCCCAGCTCGCCCGGAACCCCCAATTTACCCGAGCTTGCGGCCTAATCTGTTTTTATGACCCAGGCCGGCGCCAGCCGCCCCGACTTTATGAAACCCACATCCATTTTATTCCCCTCACGAATACAACTTTCCTCATCCCGCGCCTTCGCGGCCGGTTTTCATACTTTTTCATTAGTGGGGAGCCCATATTGATTTTGACTATCTGGATCTTATCTTCGCCCCTCCGTTCCGCTCTTGGGTTTATCTTGTGTTTCTCCTTTTTCTCTCGGTTTTTGAATCACTCGAAAAATGGATAGATTTTCGATTACAGCGTAGTCAGGCTTTTAGTATATTAAAATACATTATCAACAATAAATTGAAAATAAATTTTATTCAAAAGTGAGTGAAAATAGATATAAAATTAATGTATTTAAAATGAATTCATGACTCAGATTTTTTTATCCGAAAACATTCAAATTATTAACATGAAGGGACGATGAATATTCCTTATTCATAATTAATTATTAAATTTATCTTTTAGCTAAATATATAAATAGAGATGGTAAGTTTATTGCTTTATTTTTCTCTCCATATAAATACTTTGATTTGAACGATGCCAGATATTATAATTGTAAAAATGTAAGCGTATATTGAATTGCATGTACAACAGCGTTAAATTCAATTAATGTGCAAACTACCCCGAGGTTTCTGGATTTTTCATATGCATAAATCGTTTTTGCAGGATTCTTTTTAGTTCAGTAGATGATTTACGAATACTATTTTTTTATTTAGACTTTTTTGTTATTGTATAGTTTATTTCTTCTCGTTACGAAGATCTACGTGAAAATTAGGCTGTCGTAGATAATAAATGGAATAATTTATTAGTTTTCTGTATATAAATGTCCTAAATTTAAGTTTTTCTTACTTTATCCAAAACTAAGTTAAAGGTATGGGCACGACAAATGACGATGATTAACATAAAAATCATTATAATTACACCTTTCCCATGGATAATAGGAGAGGGACACGATAAATACTGTAAATGTTTTTATAAATTCAATTTACAGGACTTAATCTAGTTAAAAAAAATACTAAAAAACTATTAAATATTTTAATTATTCTATACAATAAATATTACATGCTGTAAGTAGTATTGTCCAATCCGTTGTCAAAGTTTGAGTCCATTAAATGTTGTATTGAGATGGTGCTGGAAGTTCCAAACGTAGTGTGTTCTCTCCCAAATTTATTTCTCATCTCAAAATAGACAACTAATTTTCGGCTCGATCCTAACGTGATATAAACGTCGAGCAATTTTAAACAAAATGTTTGGTCTTCGGTCTCTTCCGATGATGAATTAATTAACTATGGCTATCCAATAAAAGATCATGGAAGGTAACTTAACTAGTGTCTGAGCCATGAATTATTACAAAATCTAAAAATGCCAATTGCATTATAACACTCCTAAGTCCTATCAGACAGCACAAAAATATATTTTTTTATGTTTGGTTCAGTTTGATTAAAACCTGAGCTTTCAGACCAAATTAACTAATTCGGACACAATTCCAATCTTATGGGAGGGGGATAAGAATAAGTAAGCTCTCTTGGACACAAATTGTAATAATACTTTATGCTTCTCTAAAGTGGCTACCTACCCAGTTAGCTACTTTAAGCCAAGTAAGAAAAAAGAGATGATTGTAGGATGATTTGAGGCGATCTTGTAGTCTTGGTGCTGACTAAAGCTGACATGTTCCTTATACAGGATTGTTAAATAATAGCCGAACGCCAACAGCCAATAGCAAGTAAGAGACCCTTTACAGTTTAACGTGGGATCCGAACCACAAGCTTGCCAATCAATTACGAATTGGTCTAATTAGAAGGATGATTTTTACGGATGACCGTATAGTAAGCACTAGTGCGGACGTAAATCCCACCAGTGAATGCCATCACTTATAACTATCCACAATTCGTGACCTCCAGCAATCAGATGGATTACTTTACCGGTCCCGTCCCAACGCTGTTATAAAAAAATAACTCATTTTATGAAAGCATAGTCACCGCATACTCACATTACAACAACGTTGATTAGTAACCACTTCTGCGAACGTCTGCAGGAAGTGTAGCGGCTACCTGACGATTCCGTCAAAGCGATAGCGCATGTGACTTCCTGGAATCGGCAGCGGCGCGAGAACGCGGCGGTTCAAAGCTTCTCGCCGCCAGCAGCCGAGCAGCGAGTAGCGAGCAGCATAGCAACTAGTGTTTGGATATCGAAAGAAAATATCGATATTTATATCGACGATAATATCGGACCCTCAATATCGATATACCGATAGAATCGGATCAAAAATATCGATATATCGAAAAAATATCGATAAATCATATTTTTTTTGTTTTGAAATTTAATCGAATGCATACGGTATGTATCGCAACAGTTAGCAACACACCTGTGACGTCCATTTGACGTGAAATTGTTCACTATTTATACGTTGAAGTATAATTTTAGATCAGTAACTGTAAAATAAATTATTTTACTCTTGTTTCAAGCAGCCTACATAACCAAGATAATTTTTTTGAAATTCTTGTGGATAACCATATATTCACAACTAACAAAACAACAAATAGGCCTAATGAAAATTAAACTAACAACCATTTCTTGTAGCTAATAAGTTATTCCCAAATTGATATCTTTAGTATTTACTTATCAAATAATAACAATATTGCAAATTTTCTAATATAAATACTAACGATAATACAGAAGTAAAATATCGATATACCGATAATATCGGAAGTCGAATATCGATATATCCGATGTCGATACCAAACACTAGCGGCGACTGCAGCTACGTGTGAAGGTGTGAAGCTCGGCATTGTAATGTCCTGCCTCTGCCAAAACACCGCCTGTCGCTTGTGAGGCTGCCGGCCGGCGCGGCGGAAACAGTTTGGTATGCGGCAACTTTCTTCGCGGCTGTCTTTAAGGCCCCTTATCTAGGCCTTGATGGTTGTGCATGAGCGATCGTGGGTGAGTTGGCATTAATGAGACAACTGAGTCAAATAGCATCAAAAAGCGAGAATATTTCAACGAATGGGCATCTCACGTCAGGTTTTTTTTTACTTGAGCCGTTGAAACCTTGTGAGGGTGAAACCTGTCTAATTTTTTTTCAATAAATGACGAATAATCAGCTTTTTAATGGGGGGACATAGGATTTAACATTTTATTTTAGGACTATTTATAACTATTGAAAGAAAACTAACGGTTTAGGATCATTAGGATGCATCTGTAGTTAAGGTTTGTTTTCCAGCATTCTAGATTTTAAGAGGCAATTTAAAGATAATGCAAAAGAATACCTATTACGTTATTTACGGGGGAGGAGTTAAAAACACGTCAAATAGAGGGTACTCCTAATGAAAAAAATCACAAATTTGTAAATAGCTACATTTGAATTTCGTGCATGCACTCTTTCCGTATTGTCACACGATGTTAAGTGACGTAACCGCCTGGCAGCACCTTGAGGAAGATAGGCATTTTCGAGTGTCCTCTCAGAAAAACTAAGATCACTAAGAGGGAGATTGAAATTACGGGTACTACGGGTACATGAGCTTAATTAAAGAGGTTTACTAAAATACAAGTCTAAAAACAACCCTTTACGACCTGCTGTATTCACAATATTCCTACAATTACACCCACTTTCTCCTTTACCCATAAAACAAAACTTTACCAAACGACTTTACCCCAGCAATTAACCCTCCGCAGTGACAAAGACACATCGATAGCAAACAACTTACCACCCCAATCAATCCGAACAATTACCCCAACTTAGCCAGATGCAATGCGATCAGAGGCAGCAATAACCACCCTTATTTTTCCCTTATTTGCGAGATCCCTCCGATTCCTCCGTCCCAGAAGACGTATTCGCCCGCGGCCACGATTTAACTGGTAAACTCTCGGCCCATTAAACGGTTCCAGCGTTCCAGCTATCGGCCCTCGGTGATTATTAACGGAATAAATCCACCCCGGCAATAAGACTGAAGGATGATTTCATTAGAAACCGCACGAGGCTGGAGTCCCTCGCTGGGGGAAGGTTTTTTGGGGGGGAGGTATGGGGGTGGGGAGGGGCTGATTCCCAGAATTGTTGACAAAGCCTGGTATCTAGAAGGTTGCTTGTTTACGTGGCTCGTGCGTTCTCGCGGGTGTGTGATTGCGACTCACTGGACTCTTGTGTACAGAGATCCCAGGTTGGAAGATTGCGGCAGTTTTGTGAATGTTGGATTAGGTTGGATGTTGAATAAGTGCAAACTAATAAAGTTTTTCTAAAGATGCACAGCAAAGAAAATTAATTAAGCAGCTAAACACTGTGAACTATGCTATACTCACTAATCAACTGATGACGATATTATCATTGTGACCCTGGATTCGAGTAATATAAGACACAAAACGCTTTCCTAATCCAATCACTGTTGTTAAGACAAGCCATTCTTAGGAAAAATGGTTATTGGATAATTTTATTTTAGACCTATCATTTAATTGTAAACTGAACTTTTATCATCAACTAGAAGGGGATGATTTAATTAAGTAGTAAGGGTAAAAGACATGTAAATATACACAACTATGAGCGCAATGTAGACAACATATTAATAATGTTGATTTTGATAACGCAAACGTTTGATCAGAAAACCTGTTAATTACATTCTGTAGAGATCCTCATGCGTCGTCGTTATGGTTTCCCAATAATCTTCTATAACACTATACTATGATAAAGTTTGTGCCAGTGGGTGTTCATTGCATGATTTTAAAAGATGAATGTGTATTTCATCAACATAAAACATCTAATAAACATGTTAATATTGCTAAAAATATTGTTTTAATAAAAAAACATGACAGAATATAACGAAAATGTCAAAATCTTTAATTTATATTTCTCTCGTGCCCTAACCATTTAAAATAAGTATGTTCATAATGATAATTTTCAATTAATAATTTTCTCGCGTCGTAGCTGTTTACAATAAGTATGTCGAAAGAGGTAATGTAAATAAAAAATTTCACCCTGTAAAGTACGGCGCCTTTGGGCCTGTGTTATGAATGGAGCCTTACTGCACCCAACCGCCCCATAGCCCGTGACAGTCGACACCACATAGGTGGGAAAAATTGGAAAAGGGGGGAATATGTGACATTGAACACGTAAATGGAAACACAAACAACCCGGGGAAAGAAGAATAGACCTGGTGTTAAGCAAGCTACCGCAAGTGTCGGTTCCCAGGGGGTGGGGTCGTGACACCGCAGGGCAGTGTAATACAGTACGTGCGTCGTGGATGGTGACGGATTGGCTTGGAATGAGAGAAGACTTGTGGCTCGTCGGGCGACGTCAGTGGATGAATTGCACTCTTTACGCTCTAGTTTCTTCCATACAATGCAGTTGCTGCGGCTCAGTGAGTAATAAGAGTAGGTACCAAGGTCGGGGAGAAATTTAAAATAATTAACTCGTTTTAAAAATAGATTGTCTATTACTACTTGTATTAAGCCTACGGGATACGGTTTATATCCTAGGACGAATACAAGTAATAATCAGCAGAAAACCAAATTACTTCAATTAGCCATAAGCCACTTAATAATTATGATTTAATGCAGAAGCATTTACCAGCCTCTATCTAACTGTAAAAAGGTTTACAATGGATTTCCTAAAGATCTTTATAACGAACAAGAAAGCAACGAGAAAAGTGCCAAAATATTTATGCCATTATATAGCTCCTAATACATACCAATTGTATACCTAACTAACATATTCATCGGGGTTTCGACTAATACCGTATTACCAAACCAGAGTCAACTTTAGATACGCCCACGTTATCTACGTGTAAACGTTATCGGGCCGTTTCCGTACAAAAGTTAAAATTATATTGTTGAAATGCAATTACAAATGGTAAAAAAAAACAATAAACAGTATGTTGTTCCAGAGCTATGTTGTTCACAGTCCCAGATCAAAGGATTCTTAGACCTACAAATGACAATTATAAACACAGATCAAAATATAAAAAAATACTAAGAATAAATAGAACTTCAGTCCCGCACAAAACGAGGGAGCGGTAAACTGCCCTAATGAAGCTGACCGCGGCGGCTGCGGCTACAGCGTCCCGGGGGTGAACATTGAACATGCGTCGAATTGAATAATAAATTACGCTGGAGGAAACGGAAACCGGGAATTACGCGCGGAGGCGGGTGTTAAACTTATTGTTGCCCCTTAGCGTGCACGCACACAGCGCACGCCATACCGACGCAACAATCCATTCGTTTTTGCAATTGTGTATTTATTTGTTGCGCCTGTGAAAATATGAGCGTTAGAAGTAAGCGTTTGAAGGGAGTTAAGTTAATGGTTTGGTGTAAAATGAAATTTTAGAATATCGAAATTTACACACCATTTATTTTTGACAACTACGTTAGGTATACAAATTTTAATACTTATAATATTCATATATAACTTTAAATAAATATTTTAAAAATATTACTTGATATAATAAAGAATGAAAATTATTTTATAAATAATTTTTGTACAACAATTTATTACGGTGTCGCATTAAAAGATATATTCCTTGGAATCTCCAATCAGCAGTATTTCAGTATTATATCAGAGCTTTTGTAATATAGTACTTTGATGGTATTTTAGTCGATTTTCACTTAATTCCAGATATCAAAATAATTCCAGGGTTAATACATATATCGGGATAAATACTAAATGAATAAATATACAAATTGACTACCAACGCTAAAGCTTAATGCTAGTCCCACAAATGATACTTCATTTCTTATTTAGGTTTCCTTTACAAACGATAAGGTAATAATTGTTGAACCTAGTAAATAAATTACTAGGTACGACAATTATTACCATTTCTTAATTATTTATTATAATATATAATTCTTAATTATACTTCATTTCTCATTTGGGTTTCCTTTACAAACGATAAGGTAATAATTGTTGTACCTATTAAATAAATTAAGTCTTCATTATATGTTACAGAAAGATTTTTTTATAGCTTCCTGCTTCAACAACGCCAACCTGGATGGTTGAAATATTGAATTCGAAGTCACACTTAGCAACTTATTTCGAAACAGTTGCAATAGATTTCCCAAATTTATTATATTTTCATTCACTTATAGTAAACGTTATTACATCTAAAATTTCAGTAAGAACTTTTACCGTCATTAAAAAAAACAATTTTATCCATCAGATAAAACAAGTTGTACATCAGATTTAGAAAATTATTACCTAATCTACGTGCTTGTATCATTACTCCAATTTTAATTAAGATTTAATGCCAATGGTTTAGAGTAGATTATTACAACCGGTGGGGGGATAATGCAAAAATAATTACATGCTAAGCTGATCCGTCACAATGCTGCAACAATCATCAATTTTTTTCACAGAGACATCTGCTCCCCCCATGGACGAATATGCTACAGTACTTTTTATTGCCCAACACACACAGGATGATCAATATCACCTAAAATATTGCCCTGCGATTAGTCCTTGGTAGTTTCACGAACCATATATCCCGTCGAAGACCATACATCATCCGCGACTCCAGCGCCGCCACAGCCCCTGGTGTCGCGTCCAGCAATTAACCGGCTCGGGGTCACGTGATAACATCGGCCAATAACTCACTGTCACAATCAGCTGAGCCGACTGCCACCCACCTGTATCTGTATCACCGGGGGCAACGGCCCAAACCCTAGGGTTCACCGGCAGGACGTTGCCCTAGCCCTGGAGGGACGCCTACGTTAGGGAAATGTTAGCGCCAAACCGCTCCTCGAGTTCCAGCTTGCTTCATAACAATGAGAACAAAACACGTCTTAAAAAAGGAAAAAATAAATTAGGATTTCTGTCGTTACAGTTTATATTGAAGACTAAGACCAGTCTGAAAATAACCAAAAACCTACCTAGGCTTATGTTAAGATGGATTAATATTTACATTGGTCTTACAGCCTTGTCCTCTCTTCCACAACAGACATTGTATAGGTTACTTATGCTGCAAGAAGTGGACTACAACAGAAGAGGAGATTTTTATCACTTAGAAATCATTCAAACTAAATTGGACCTACAATTTATAAATGATTAACTTCGTAGATAAGTCAATCATAACACTTCTGGCTGCCTTCTAAATACTGTCCTGAAACATGGTGACAATTTATATTCGAAAATTGGCTGCTTCGGCAATAGCAGATTAGGGATTTACAAAGTCCAATGAATATCATAGGACGAAAATGCCAGATAGCATTATTGAATCAGATCAAAATGAGGCTTGTGAGTATTAACAAGTTACATATACAATACATCATCAGATAACAGTACTACTAAGCATAAAATAATAAAACTTTCTACGCATAATAAGTCAGTACTCTATTTAAATCATGTGAGCCTGAGATTTAAATGACCTCTCTCAATCCAACACTAACAAACATATGTCTCAAATGCGGAAACGCGAAATCAATTCCGTTTTATTAAAGTCAGTTAATAAAAAATTAGCAAAATTTTACCTGCGTGGTTTTGAATTTAGAGCATCAACTGAATTATTTTTCCTAATCACTTGCAGTAAACATAAATACCGATTAAAAATTACCAGTTTCTATTTTTTAGTAATGAATGTAGACTAAACATTTTTTAATATGAACAGACCGAGCAGTGTAAATGTAAAAGTAATTTGAATCAGCCAACATATTAGGTATTATGATTATGTGCCACCGTTCATTTAATATAAGCTGGTCAAAGTTCGCCCTTGCATATTAACATACTAAAAAATTAATTTCCAAAACATTTCATATTCCTTTTAGTGGCGTTTATAAAAATTAAGAAAACAAATCAATAAGAAAACTAAGTTTAATGTTACCCTAAATAATAATAAATACGAACGTGAACAGAGACACATTTACAGAGCGTCCCATAAGTAAAGTGCCAAACTCAGGAAATACGTTAAATGGGTAAAAATAAAAATAAAATACAGAATAAAAATTTTTCCGAAAACGCTTCAATTACCAGAGATCCCCTATTTTGTACTTTTTACAAAATAATTTTTACCTCTGAGAAAATCGATTTTTTTGAAACTCGTACCTGTACCCAGTCAAGATTAGTTTTATGAAAAAATAATCAGCATGATCGAATTGTAAATTTAAAATGGCAGCTGTTTGAAATATTTAAACTAAAATACCGAAAATACGTACAGTTTACAAAAAAATATAAAGAATAACAATTTTTAGTAAAATCTTTATTTCCAATCGAATAATACCAACATCATGTAAATCGGTTAATAAACAACTGAGTTATGGAAGAATTTATCTAACAAGGCAGCATAACTTGCCTATTTCAGCGTATGGCTCAGCGCATCAATGGACTATTTTGTTCCAAAATATACTACCTAGTTAGCTAAATTCAACATAGGCTAACTCAGTTGTTTACAAACCGATTTTCATAAATTGGTGTCGTTAGATTGGAAATAAAATTTACTAAACATTTGTATCTTTTTTATTTATAAAACGTACCTTTTTTGGTATTTCAATTTAAAGATTTTAAACGGCCGCCATTTTGAAATTTACAATTCTATCACGCTGATTATTTTTTCATAAACTAACCTTGACTAGATTCAGATACATAGCGAGTTTAAAAAACTCGACTAAAAAGCTTTGGAGATAAAAAAATATGTTGTAAAAAATACAAAATGGTGGATAGCTGGTAAACGAAGCGTTTTTGGAAAAAGTTTATTCTATTTTCTCTTTATTTTGACCCATATAACCTATTCCCGGAGTTTGGCACTTTACTTATGGGACACCCTGTATATGTTTATTTATTGGGCGATGGAGATAAACTAAATTAAAGAGGGGGAGTGCATTCTTAAAATAATGTATAATTGAATCTGATAAAGGTCCACTAAAGGTGTCTCTTATTAACACAACTTTGGAAGTCATAGAACAAAGTAGATGAAAAAAGTACTACAGTACTAGTATTTTAATAATGTTAAAATAATTTACAGTACATTATTCATATTAGATTAGCTGCACCGGATTCAGCACCCCGATATATTTGCTTCATGGATATTTAGACTTTTATGTTTTGTTCCTAAATTAACATTATATTGTGACCACAATTAGATTTCCGCAACTAATTACCTCCATGTAATAAAAATAACTGTGGCGTTTGGATTGAAGCTATTTCTTGGTAAATTTCGTTTGAAGACAGCTTTGTTTTTTACATGTCTATCGTCTTATTTTATCATTGTATGTAAAGCAAGATATGTTGATCAACCGATTTTTTTAGTTTACTGAGTAAAAAAAATGTATGCCAAGTCAAACTGAAAAGTATTATCCGTGTGAAAATGTATTTGAATGGTTGAAAAGTAACTAACTTACTAATGAAGTACTGTATCATAAAATGAAAATTCAATTGAAGACATTATCTATTGTGTGAAAAACCCTACTACATAATATTATGTGATGACAATTATGTTACGAGACAAGAATGAAAACTTATTATTGTGTAATAATATCGTAACGATGTAACTTCCTATAGTTTATCATTTTAAAGCTAGTCAAGTAACCTTTACCTTAACCACAGATGAAGTATACTACAGATAAGCAAGCATATGGGACATCTGGTAACCGGTATTATCGCTTAGTACGTTGCGCCAGCTACCGGAGACCTTGGGAACCAAGCATACTGCTTTACCATGAGACGGAAATAAACGTTGCCAAAATGTACGCGACGCGACGTTGCCGCGTGTTATCACTGCCTCCTGTCTTGTCGCTATCACAACAACAATATTTGGGTCTGACTGGTCCACTGTAATGGTCCGACTTCTCCGCCACACTGGAATGCCTAACTCGCCACAAATTGAGTGTTTTGGCAAATACTTGGATGCCGTTTTCTACATTACACCGTTTAAAATAAAAAAGTTTTTCATTTAAAAAGTACCTAATTTCTCTAAAGTAAGAAAAATTACAATATATTGTTGTTTTGATTTATTTTACTTTCAAATTAAGATATATTTTCATCCGATGATGTATAATCCAAATATTCTCAGAATAATATATGTAACTCTGATAAGTATTTAAATTAATAGTTAGTTAATGTGATTGGTATTTTGGCTGATTAAATAGTTATTCAAGAGTTAATACACGCGTATTTAAGGTACAGAAAACTGATCAATAATTTTTATCTTGTGTTTGCTAAATTTCCAACATTATTACTGCATGTTATTACCACTATCTCATTATTATTTTAGATTTAATGAGCTGTAATTTATAATTGTTAGTTTTTATTTTGTATCATACTATTGAGAGTGAGACATATGCGTATGATTTGTGTTTATTCACAAATTAAGAATGTCTATGTGCATGTTTAATCATACATAGATATAAGTACAATGTGTAATATGTTATTATTATTCTCTCAAATTAAAACTATTATATGATCAAACTATAAGAGGCTAGAGTCTATGTAAGCTGATAACTTAATTGAATTATTCTAAACAAATATCACGCGTAGGGGACATTTGGTTCGTTTTGAATGTAATATGAGAAGTAATAGAGTACATATTTTCCTCTACTCACTTTTATAATACATGAAATTCAAAGGTTAACAACTAAATTAACTAATTTGTGGCAAACAAGAGTTTAATGCACAGTGTTAGGGAATTTTATTCCTGTACTCAATGGTGGGCTGCAGTTGTTTGGTTTCTCCATCCTGTAACATCTTTTTTAAATATTATTTTGTTACTGAGCTGCTAATTTTTCAATAAGAAATGTGAACCGAAGGATGGTTAGACATTTGGTCAGTTCATTCAAAATAACATATTGATTATACGAATTTGCTGTCTGTAAGTGCACAACGAAAAGCACGACAACGCACAACGCCAGCGCGGCTGCGACGGTCTTAATTTCCACAGAACTCCAGCGGCGTCCTTTTTTCTTATCACCAACAAAGTTTAGGGGTTGACTCCACCCCACCCTCAAAACACTCCACTGTTCAGAGCTGATGACATATTTATAAATAAAGTTGTTTATAAACACCGATCGTCCGCATCTCTCAACAATGATTCAAGTTCTGTAAGGTGTGGTATCTTAGCACTCCTCAAAATTCGTCAGTCATAGTGGAGCAAAGGAGTGATCAGTGGTGTTTGCGTGCGTTTCTGTAGTGTACAAACCCATCTCTAAAATGTGTTTTAGTATTTACCTTGTGTGCTGATCCAATTTATTGTAAATTCGTGAATTGGGGTAAATGCAACTGCACAGCAATCCAGTTGTCAAAAATAGGCAACATCGTAAGGTTTAAATTTAAGTCATGATAATTTATGCAACTAAAATTTTCCTTAATTACTAGCTTCTACAGCGATCCTCAGACCTATGCATTCTCACCTATTATAATAAATCAATACTTAATACCTGGTAGATTTCAGTATCGAAATTTATTTGTAAATACAATTTTATATTACTTAGGGGTGTGAGCGTACTCGAATATCGAGCTTTTTCAAGCTGTGTCTACGCTACTCGACTCGAAGTTTTAAAAAACACTCGGAAGTTCGAGTCGAGTTGTTATTCCCACTTTGTACCCGATGTTGGTAAGCGCGATCGCATTTTAAGGCCGTTTTAACTCAGTCAAACCTATTCATGAACAACCACCATAAAATTTTTTTATTTTACTTGAATTAAAGTTTTTTCAGTTATTAATAACAATAAATTTAATTTAATATTTTTTCTATAATTTGAGATATTTTCTTACTCATTTATACTCAATGATCTTGATTTAACTTATCATTTTCAAACCTATAAAAATTTGTTACAAAAATTCTATTAAGGCGAACAAGTGCAGATGTAGCTTGGTTTTACCTCCTCAGCCTAAAAGTTTAATAACATATTGAGTAATGATATAAAAATATGTTAAAGGTGGCCTGAATTCTCGTTACATTTAATTTGAAAACAGGTTTGCTTTTAACTCACAGAAGTAACCTGACTCCACCAGTTTAATGACTAAAAAATATTACATTTTATTTGATAAAGAATAAGTTCGATAACAATTAACTTATGCTATAAAAATACTCGACTCTAAAAATATCCGGAAACTCGAGAGCAATTTTTAAAACTCGGCTCGACTCGACTTAAAAAATCACTACTCGCACGCCCCTAATATTACTCCATGCCATCTTCAACTCACACGCCCTTTTTTCCCCGACCGCTGTAGATTGCAAACAGCTGTTATGATTGGTTTATTTTTTTCAATTTTCGCTATACATTTGTTGCATGACAATACATTTAAAACATTTAATACATTTGTTGCATAGCGTGGCAACTCACAAGGCCCTATGTTAATTTTTTAGACTTTAAAATCCATTGTAATACGTTATTACATTTTCTTTGGCCCAGTAACCTGCATGAAAAATGGGTTTTATCTGAAATTAGTCATCTCCACATTCTCGGAGCCGTTAACGAAATAATAGTGCAACCCTTCTAACGATCAAGCAAGGAAGCATTCAAATATAGGTTAAATGACAGTATAGAATTAATACTTATTTCAAATAAACGGTATCACCAAATTGACACGCACTTTCTTCCTTACAGCCATTTAAAGCAAGAAACCCTAAATAATGAGGTAAAATTTATTTACAATTATTTCGCAAATACATACATGATTTTATAACATTCGGTTAGTAATTAACGGAGATATCGATTTTAAATATTTGTCATAATAATAACATTAGACAACGAACTTTAGACCTTTTGTGCCTTTAATTTTATTTGTAAATGTACCTTCGTAATTGATTAGCGAATGAAGGATGTAAATATGTTTTTTTAAATTTGCATTATTACTTATAATTTTAGAAATTAGGTAAGGTTTGGTATGATTTAAATTTGTAGTTGTAAGATTTGTAAATTTCCCGATGCTTCTAACTTACTCTTCTTCCATTTTCATTTTACTATGTAATGTAATTTTGTCATCTTGGCATCATGGCTGTTAAACGTTTAACTGCTGCGGGAATACTTATAGTATTTTTTTGTTGTCTGTAAAAAAAGATTATTTGTTGCCAGTAAAAACCGATTAAAGCCATTTGTTATTTACTTATATTAGAGCATTCCTTGATCATGTGTTACAGAATAAGCTGGTCAAGTTTGATCTGCTTTGGTATTTTACAAGATCATTCAATACATGCAACGATGAGCTTGTATATGTATACATTTGCCACCGTAATCTTATAGCATGATATCCAATAAACATAACATTGTGGTTTATCTTTGTAAGGAATTGACACAAAACTTTATTAATAAAAAAGATTTCGAAGTAAATAAATGTTCCTCCTGCTCATTTGTTTCAATCTAAAATAAAAGCGATAGTTTAGCTTGCGCCGCACCGCGCTTGGTGCGATCATAAATGGATTTTCCCAGCGTGTTACACTAAATTATTAAACAAAACTTAGGGTTTTATGAAAATAAAATTTGTGACTACAATTTAGATTAACCAATCATCGATATTTTTCTTTCTGATAATATTTTTTGTACCGATAAAACAAAACAATCCACGTTATTGCCATTTTCGTGTTGTAAATCCAAACTTAAAATAGTTTATTGTTTATAAATTACAGATAATTTTAACCATAAAAAGATGTATACCGCTGGATGCTACATTTATTTGTGAAAAGAAATATACAGGATTTGTTATGATTACATTTAACAGGAGAGGCACAGCAGGGTGTAAAGGACAACGCTCGCCACGCTTTGAACCGTGCACGTGCACTACAGTTAGAATGTCGATAAAACAGTACGCACTCAGCGCACTCTCGCCCAACGCCGCGCGAACTAGCTATAGCGGCGTCAAGAAATCTGTTACAAGATTTTAGCCAGCCTTGCCATTCTGGATCTGATTCTTCTGTGACCTTAACACTCACAACAGAACCAACAGATTTGACTATTTGTGTACCGCTTTTTAATAATCATACAGTACTTTAAAATAAGGACTATTTCCTTCGTTTTAAAAGAAGTGTAAACTTAATGTCATTAATTTGATTCAATTTCGGAATTTTCTGCCTTGTTAAATTTCCTTACATGGTCACCAATTAAACACAAAATAATAAGTTAAGTTAATAAGATAAGTTAATTAATGAAACAAACCTCATCCCCTTGTCAGCAGATTGTCTTCAACTACACACTTAGAACTATAGAACAAAACATTGGTTTTGGACGAAAGCCGGAAACTGAAGGCTACTGCATTAGAAGCCATTCATTATTTACATACTGAAGCTTACACTTTGAAAAGGATTAAATTATTACCTACCGTACTGCAGTAGCCGGTTAAGTTTATCTACATGCTGATTTTTAGGATGACACATTTTAAATCCGAAGTACCGGTATCAAAGAAGATTGGTAGAGTAGGCCTACATCTAGGTATAGGTATGAAAAACGATTTTTTTTGTCTTATGGCATACATCCTAGTGTAATGCACATCTATTTTTTGGGTAATATATTAAAGGCCAAAATAAAATGTGCTATGTTTAAACCGTTCATGCGTTACAATTAATTGTACAATTATTTTAATAATAAACTTTAAAATTTTTTTTAATTTTTAAAACTAAGTTCACCCTGTGTTTTTTAAGAAAAGTTACCTTGTCCGCTTGTTCTTGTTGATGATAATTTAGTTTTACAATTAATTACCAATAATAATCACCAAACTTCAGTACCGGTATTGGATCAAACCAGTGACCACAGAATTAACAAATTTTCGACGTAAGGTAATTGGTTAAGGTCGTATAGCTCTTGATTGCATATTACAGTTCAAGTTACCCTAAAGAGACGAAAAATTTTACTATTTCTAGAGCTAAATGAATCCGTTTTCCATTTCAAAAAATAGGTTGTGCTTCAATATGTTCAAGAACTTAAGCTAAAATTTAGGCATTGATGTAAAAAAATTAAATGTTAAAAATAAGTTCCACACACGGTTAACAACAATGAAACGGCGTAATGACAACAATAAGGTTTCTCAGTTAAGTTTGAAAGTAGGGCACAACTTCGTCGAACAGTTATTTCGTCACATATTGCACAACGGAACCCGTCAATCAATGAGGATAGTAGTTAAAATCTAGAAAATACTTGAGAAACCACAAAACAATTTTAAATTCCTACCTGATAGCAAAGCGGAGAAAAGCGCCGCTCCAAACATACGAAGTATCACGCCCATTGTTGACGAAACACTCAACTTTGGAAAGTTCCGAGTCACAAATCCCGACGCCACAAACTACAGCGAAACTCACACACAAGTTAATTCAGCCATGCATACACACGCTGGAATGATTCACAGTTCGTTCTATTCGGAGAAAAACTATCGTCAACAAACTTTCTGACTCGCGCTACAAAGCAACATCACTGAAGGTCTGACGACGACTGAAGTACGACCGCGGCGCGCTCTGCGCGGCTGCGCAAGGAAATAGATCCGCGCGGGAGGGGGAAACATACCGGATAAAAACAGGTATTCTCTTGACACAACAATATAAACTGTGTGAGTAATCACAACGTTAACGCAACATATGTTTTACTTCTATCGGAGGTGATAACAATAAATCCAGCTGATTTTTGAAGAGCGTATTTATTTCACCACGTACGTTGGCAACAGTGGCAACTTCCGCCTCCGTCGCGCCGTGTGACAACCTGTTTTGTTTTCCCTCTCACTCCCACACCAGAGGCGGGAGCAGTCAAGGCCGTTGTTGTTGTCAGCTGCACGCCTCGGTCAGGTTGAACGATCTATATACACTAGACAGAGCGTCAGATCAGGAACCCAATTGTAATCTGAACCGGTTGAACTGTGAACTGACGCTTCTGCCGATGCACAAATCGCGATTAATTCGGCGCCAACTTCCCTTTCTATTTGCATTTTAATCGAAACACGCTCAAGAGAGTAATTTTCATGATAATTCGATCCAGAAACTGTGAGCATAAATTAATATGTTGAATAAATCACGTTCAAAGTACCTGCTAACTTTTTATACCTTACGAAATTGATAAACTAAAGTTGATCGTGAATTAAAAGTCATCGCGATACGAATTAATTGTGTTTATAGACTTTACTCATAGGGAACAAGACCGATGTTTCTTGAATTGAAAAAAACTTAATTATGTGAAAGTAAAGGGTTGAATTCTATTCCTTTGTAATTTGAATAAAATTGAATGATATTTTAACCTTTCAAGATCAAGTCAAGTGTAATTAATTTCCAGAAACTGTGAGCATAAATTAATATGTTGAATAAATCACGCTCAAAGTACCTGCTAACTTTTTATACCTAACGAAATTGATAAACTAAAATTGATCGTGAATTAAAAGTCATCACGATACGAATTAATTGTGTTTATAGACTTTACTCATAGGGAACAAGACCGATGTTTCTTGAATGGAAAAAAAACTTAATTATGTGAAAGTAAAGCGTTAATTATATTCCTTATAATTTGAATAAAATTGAATGATATTTTAACCTTTCAAGATCAAGTCAAGTGTAATTAATTTCAGTTGTAATTGTATTTTTTCAACAAATTTAATTAGGCCTTATCGTATTATTTTATTGATTTTTTAAAAATAATTGGGCTACACCCACCTTTATGACTAGACGTGTAGATCCTTTGGTCACACTTCACCTAACACACTACACCCGGATCTCACACGAACTGTCCCAACGTTTAGCGTAAATAAAAAAACATTACGCTTCCTCGTATTATTTTATACTCCTTATTTTATATTCTTTTTTTGTAATTTATACTGTATCGAGAATTTGTTATGACTACATACACAGTTTCAAAGCATTATTCGCTCACTTCATCCTTCGTTAATGTCGTTGAGCACAATTTATATTTTCGCCACCAAAAATAACTAAACGAAATTGTTGTTAACATTTTTTACAGGGCTTTATGAAAGAACTAAATTTTAGCGACACTCGACGCCCCGCCACTTTCATTTGAATGGATCACTCACCCAGCAAAATACACGGGAACATGCAAATAATCTCCTGTAATGCAAGTACATGACAAGTTTAATTTTGGAGTAAGCGTAAGGTAATGTGTAAATGACAATCCAAATAAACACTAAAGCATATGACTTTTTAATCATAGTAAATTCAAAAGACTGTAGTACAAACTGTCTAATTATATCTTTGAAAATCAGAACACGTTTTCAGTCGACACGTTTCTCATGCACTAATACACTCGTGGCAGTTGGACCCGTCAAGCCCGATAACGCAGCACCGAGCAGTGATACTGCACTATCAGTGAGCCTGTTATCGGTGTTGATAACAGGGCATTATCGTGTTGGCAAGTCGGTGGGTTTCATGGCGATTTGATAGGTGTCTATGAAGTAATAAGCTTTGAACTGATAATACCATTGAATATATAGTATATTCAATGATAATACATTTATTCATCGTGATTATGTCCTGTTCTCTCATTTAGTGATTTAAGATTCAGTTTTTTATGTTATCTCTTGTCCGTTATGTTGAAAAAATTAATGAAATGACATTGTTTATTTCAATAATACTTTTCAAATCATCTGTTAAAACGCAAAACAACTATTGTCTACTTTGGATAATTAATTCAAAACTTCAAATCAACTCCTTCATTAGATTAGTCCAACGAATGAATCGTTTTCAGTCTGCAAAAAATTTTCCGTTTTGGTAACGTTTACATGTTCTTATTTTTAAAACTTTCAGATTAATGAAAATTTGTAAATGTATAATTTTACCTATAAGCTCGCTTAAGCTTAGAAATTCCAACTGAAAAGCGAAAATGGGCTGAATACGGACTGCTCCCCCTTAGGAGGTATATAGAATCAGAGGCATACGGATTGCTCCCCCTGCGAACCGGTCATATTTTAAATAGCGTCGACGTACGGATTGCTCCCCCTTGCCATGTTGGAATGTTTGTCAATATTTCTGGACGAGGCTGTACTGTTTCAAAGCACTTACCTGGTCTGATTAGTAAGGAGGCCTGAAGCATAAATTTGATGACTATTCACGTGACACGAGATTTATATCTAATCTACAAATCGTTTAATATGTTTGTATGTTTGTAATCAGTTTGTTACTAATATGTTTTAAGATATGTTAAATAAATTATTTAAATTATAAATTCAATCATAATTTTTTTATTAATTTATCAAAGAACTACGATACTTAAGGTGCCATTAGAAAAATTTGTTAAATAAACAGACAAAAATTTAAATTCAATAAAAAAGTTGCCACTGAATCAATTAATCAGTGCCATTAATCAAAGAAAGTCAACATTGATTCCATTATGAAACAGCGGGCACATAGTTATGGTACATCATTATAAACTTTAGTTTCCGAAGGAATTCAAAATTTTGGACTCAGTGCAAACATTTTTAATCCAGTTAAAATACTTATGTTGGAAATAAAAGTAATTAGAAATTACTTCGACGACGGAAAATCAGACATTATCAGCATAATCATTAAACACTTATCTTCAACACTTACTTTCAAACACTTACTTTCAATGTTTCGTTTGGTGACTTCATGGAGAGACGCCAGCTGTTGTCGGGTGATATTAGAAAAATAAAAAACGAGTTTTAAAACAGCAAATATATTGTTTCAATCTAAATTAAATAAATTTTGCTCTCTTTACATGATAGTAATAAAGATTGTCACATTCTCATAAGGCAATTTACTTTCTGTTTCGCTAACTTGCTACTACAAGGAATTCTTTTCGAGAAATTTTTCCGTTTGAGTAATATTCTTTGGCTTGTCTCAGCTCCTCTTTGGCTTCCTTGTAGGCTCTCCCACCAGTCACCCTTGGCTTATACAGCACACTATTTATCTTAGAATGGACGAAAGTTTGCATATTTACCAGTTCCCTTGTAAATAAATACATATTTGGGCCAGGGTGATAAAATTTACTATTGGAATGAGCGTGGAATGACTCGCACGCCCGGATTTGTCGTTACTGATTGTTTTTCAAAAGACGCCCAGACTGCAGGTACTGTAGGTGGAAATAGCACATTGCACCCCATCTTGCAAAAACGCCAAAACAATTATTTGTACCAATATTGACCATTGGTACAGTCATGTTTAGAGCAATCCGTATGCCACTATTTTTACCTCCTAAGGGGGTGCAGTCCATATCCGCGCGCGAAAATGCTATCCTGAAGTGTTCAGGTCACAATACAAATTCCCCGTAGCTGTTGTCTACATTGTAATCCTCGCCGCTTATGCAGGTTGGCGCGCTGCCTCCCGTCTGTCCCTTCGGCGAAGGCCACTGCCCGACATCTTGCTTTTCTTGGAGCAAAACATCGGGGTCGGAGAAATTCAAGGGGCACCTCTCCCTCCCCTCCCCCCAGAGAGGCGTAGTAGCAATGAATACAGACCACCAGAAGCGATTCCCCAATGCTTTTGGTGGCAATACGGGAATACCAGCTAGAATTTCTATTTCACCGGTATTCCGCTAGGCTGCGCTAATGCTTAAGCTGTTGGACTGTACATTTTACTTTTGGTCGAGAGTGTACTCTGCCTTATCGTCACTTTCTCTTTCTCTCGAGACAACTCCTTCTGAATTTTGGAGGTTTTCCGCAGAGTTCCGATTTAGCCACCCTGACCACGCCACTTCAGTCGACAGCCACGTTTGATACCCTGCCGCAGAATTCTGAATCAAAAATATTCTGGTGCCACAAATTGCACACAACCACACGAGAAAGATGCACTGCTTTCTAGTATGCCGCTTACAGTTTACAGTACTTTTTATTTTGTTGTAAAGATATATCTATATATTAATACGCAAGCGGTTTTCTTTTCACAGTCCAACCGCAATAACGGCTGGACGGATTTTAACGTTTGAAGTGTCAAATTAAAGGGATTGTTATGTAGATTTGTCATCAGGTCTCAGAATTTTAAAAAAGGGCGTCACTAAAGTACAGTAAAGGGCTGAAGTTTCGGAACAGTAGCGCTATTCATGGACATTGAAGCAAGCTCAATTTACTTTGTTTACAAACTGAACATATGGCCATGCTCTGAAATAAATCACAGACCACAGCAATTATAATTATTTTTTTCAAAAGAGCATTTTATAATTACAGCTGGTTTGGCTTTGTTTTCAACAGTTTTCTTTTTTAAACGATTTATTATGTAATTTAGGTTATGCTATGAAGTTCTCAAAGCTCTTAACTTCGCAGTTACCAGTTTTACAATGTAGTTTACGATATCTCATAGTGTTTTTTGAAGTTATATTAACCTGATCAAATTTATTTTTTGGATCTGGTGCATTTATTTACGCCACCAATAACATTGACCGAACATTGACTGGTCGGAGGAGTCGGTAAGAACACGATCGCAACCGCTGGCATCACCCTCCCGATGTAACATTTGATGCAACTAAAAATGTTTTCATTGTGGTGGGTTGCATTTTCAAGAATGAAAAGACTGGTAGAGATAATGTGTTGTTTACGCGTTTTCGCCATAAAGGAAAGGTTGCCTAAAGACAGCCGTTCCCTACGATATCTGTTTTGGCGATAATTATCAAGAAGGTGCAGAGGCAATCCCGGCAATCCCTAAACAAAGAAAGTCATTGCTCACGGCGCCAGTGTTTGCTCTCGGTCAGCTACATGTTGCTGTAAGCAGAGCTTGATCTTTTGCCGATGTTAGAATATACATTTCAGAAAAAAGAGGACATGGGGAAATGAAGGTGTTGCCTTAAAAATCGTTTACATTTACCTGAAACTCCTGCGGTAGATCAAATTAACTTTAAAAGTTTCATCAGTAGTTAAGAAGTTAGCCCTTTGATTAAACTTTAAAAGTATACAAGTAGGCTGATTATTCTTCATTCTATTACCATATGATTTTTGCTCGATTTCGAGCTACGTGTTATCTAGTTTAAACTATTCTGTAATACATTTTTTATAGTTTTGTGCTTTTTTCCGTTTATGAAAATGACCGATTACTGAATAATAATGGTCAGTTTCCATTGCTTTAACCATTGAAATTACTTTAGTAGCTTTTAGAAGTTGGTGCATGAAAAGGATGGGATGTATTACATTCACCGCTCTTTTCGTGTGCGTTGAAATTTAAGCGCTGCCACTAGTCTTCAGACACTGCGAAACAACTTGTGGCGCGCCAAGCGGAATCTCGGCAAACTACCCTCAGGGTTGCTCAGGGCGTCCCATTTTGGCCCCAAAAAGTGTTACTTCTTATTGCCAGTGGTCTGTATTCATTTTTCTACACACTATTACTGAATAGTTTCTGTTTTCATTGCACACTCAAACCTCCTTTGCAGCCCAAAGCTTCAATGTTCACGAAGACGATGGTAAGTACGAGCACCTAGGTCTCTGTGTCGGTCTTTCGCCCATAAAGAATTTCGAATATATATTTTGGTGCCTCTGCTCACACTAGTCTAGAACTAAAATGATAATGCTAAAATACAAAGTGGAAAACTTTAATTATAATCTTCAAATGAAGTGCTGACCATCTGATTAAGGTTTGTGGCTCCTTGGCACCTTTGTTAGGCTTCCACCCTTAAAGCATTGAATAATTATTTCGGAACCATTTTTTACACTAACTTAAAAATAAAACGATGATGCTAAACTACAAAGTAGTAAATTTTCAAAAGTAATTCACAGATGAAGTGCTGACTAATTGTGCCAATTAAGGTTAATTAAAGAACTTAAAATGAAGGCATGGACTGATTGTTTATTTCACGTACCATTATACAATTTTGTGGACTTTAAGCAGGCAAGGCAAACTTAAACCAGTATTTATTTTAATTTATTGTAGAACTTTATTACTTACGGTGTAGCCGTAACTATTTCTTTTAATAGTCCTTATTACGTTCAATAGTTCCGTCCACAACAAACAACTGAATCAATCTACAGGGTGACAAAAAAGTCTGAAAACGGCTTAATATATTTTTAACTTAATCCGTTAGAAAATTCAAACTTTACACATCAACTTATACAGGGTGTCCCATAAGTAAAGTGCCAAACTTCGGGAATGGTTATGTGGGTCAAAATAAAGATAAAATGAAGAATACATTTTTTTCCAAAAACCCTTTGTTTACCAGATATCCGCCATTTTGTATTTTTAACAAAATATTTTTTATCTCCCAAGTTTGTGAATAGATTTTTTTGAAACTCAGTATGAACCTGTATCTAGGCAAGGTTAGTTTATGAAAAAATAATGAGCATGATTAAATTATAAATTTCAAAATGGCGGCCGTTTAAAATCTTTAAGTTGAAATAACGAAAAGACGGTACGTTTTACAAAAAAATGTAAAGGAAAACAATTTTTGGAAAATTTTATTTCCCATCTAATGACACTAAATTTATGAAAATCGGTTAATGAACAACTGAGTTATGATCGTATTTAGCTTGTGAGGCCGCATTTTTTGAAGCAAAATAGTCCATTGTTGCGCTGAGCCATGCGATAATTCAACCATAACTCAGTTGTTTGTTAATCGATTTTTATAATTTTGGTATTGTTGGAATGGAAATAAAAGTTTCTAAATATTATTGTTCTTTATATTTTTTGTCAAATGTACCATTTTTTCGGTATTTCAGTGTAAAGATATTAAACGGCCGCCATTTTGAAAATTACAATTCGATCATACTGATTATTTTTTCATAAACTAACCTTGGCTAGATACAGGTTCTTACTAAGTTTCAAAAAAATCGATTCAAAAACTTGGGAGATAAAAAATATTTTGTTAAAAATACAAAATGGCGGATATCTGGTAAACAAAGCGTTTTTGGAAAAAAATTTATTCTTCATTTTATCTTTATTTTGACCCATATAACCTATTCCCGAAGTTTGGCACTTTACTTATAGGACACCCTGTATGTATGAAAACTACTTTTTGCAAGCATTACTATTTTTTGACCTCCACCAGGAGACGACCCATGACGAGTAGGTACATAATCTTTAATGTAAGCATAGGTTGATATGCACATTATTATAAGGGCTGGTTAAGAAGAGTTCATTGCCGGAAACCGCGTCTCAAAAGGTTCATCCGTTACAAAATGGCGGCTGATCAAAAATCTAATAGAATTACAAAGTGTTTGCCTAAATATCGTATAAAAATTGTTCACAGTCTATGTCTGGAGAATAAAAACTGCGGAATTGAATGTCAGACCCTAAAGCTAATTTTTTAGGGTGCCGAAGAGGATATTAGCTCCAATGGAGTCGATGCAAAATCTTAAATGTAAGCATGGGTCCATATGCATATCATTTTAAAGGTCTAACCAAATAAAATTCAATGCCACAAACCGCATTTCAAAAGGATTATTGGTTACAAAATGGCGGGTGATTAAAGTTTTCAACAAAGGCACATAGGCTTAGGTTTGAACAATTTGATTTATTCAAACTTTTATTTCACCCCCCCCCCCCTCCCCCAACAAAACTATAATCCTATGAATTCTCGTTGAAAACTTTGAATCAGCCGCCATTTTGTAATAAATTAACCTTTTGAAGTGGGGCTTGTATCATTGAACTCTACTTGATTAGCTCTTCAAAATGATGTGCATATCGACCTATGCTTACACTTAAAATTTTTTGCCGACTCCTTGTGGGCCATCTCCCCCACAAAGAGTCGGCAAAAAAGAGGAGGAGGATCTAGGGTGCCGTAGATCCTCTACGGCACCCTAAAAGATAGGTTTTTAGATCTGAAATACAATACCGGAATTTAGATCCTTCAGACATAGAGTGTAAACAATTTTTAAACAATCTTTAAGCGAACAATGTGTATTCCCTTTAGATTGTTGATCAGACACCATTTTGTAGCGGATGAAACTTTTGAGACGCGGTTTTCGGCAATGAACTCCTCTTGACCAGCCCTTTAAAATGATGCATATCAACCTATGCTTACATTAAAGATTATGTACCTACTCCTCATGGGTCGTCCTCTGGTGGAGGTCAAAAAATGGTAATGATTGAAAAGTAGTTTTCATACATATGAGTTGATGTGAAAAGTTTGAATTTTCTGACGGATTTAGTTAAAAAGATATTAAACCGTTTCCATACTTTTTTGTCACCCTGTATATAATAGGCCAGCTTGATTTTGTGATCCTTTTTTATTAGACGTCGTTAGAAAAGTACGTTTCTGTAGATGTGGAATGTGCTCAATCCTATTATGATTTACTGCAGTTTTTTTCAATTGTAGGAACATGAATTTTAAATTATAAAACAAATTTTTAAATAGGTTTTATAAACTGCAAAGTTCGTAACGGAAAATGTGAAAAAATTAAGTCACATGTTCTATTGAATCGATGAGTATAAACTAAATCAAAATATTTTCTGATAGGATTTCTAACAGTAGACGATCTCTAGTTAGATTTGTTACATTAACCTTATATTTGCGCCATTACCTTATTCATGAGTAATGAAGGCCCATTTTTATCCAATACACTTTACATCCATTCTCTAATCCCATTTCCCACCTCGATACTGAAATTCGAGAAAAGTGCGTAAGAAGGGTGGATGTTGTTTTGATACGCGGCTAAGTGTGTTTCTCTGTTCCCTTTAGATATCACATTCGGCTCAATTTAGTCCCCAGTGGCATCAGGTGTCCTTGTACCCTTCTGTGCCGATAGAGGGAAGAATCCTTTATCCTTTCACTTTGAAAAATATCTGTATCAGCTACTTACACTGGGAGGTCGTTGACCTTACTTGAGCTATTATTATATTGTACACCATGAACTATAAAAAATAATTTAGGAAATAATGATTGTTATTAAGTTTTTGGTTTGAGATTTCAATTATTTTATTTACGAATTTATTGTTTTCGTAGCGAGTAATCTCAAGTATTTATCTGAACAAAACTCCTCCTACAGTACTGAACAGATTTCAATAATTTAGAAGTTGAAGGAAAGTGCTCACCTAGAAGTATTGCAAGTAACTAAATTTATGCAGAAAGCCAGTCCCGAGAAGATCCCCATACAGGCTACAAACTTACATATTTGGAGCATAAGATTTAACACTAGAATGGAAATTTAAAGTGGAACATCTGAGTGGCTTAAACACCGTTCATCGGCAAAGCCATATGTTGTTGGAACTGAAATAATTGAATATGTACCCTTAAGAAGACATTTTACTTTGATTCAAACTGGAATATTCCGTAATCATAACCTTTTGCCCCTTACATAAGTATATACTTTAATTTAAATGCACGTTCGGGTAATACAATTTGATTTACATATACAATTTTATCTAAAAAAAAGATCGGACAAGATAAATATTAACTTAACCCATACAAAGCAAACGTTGATTTTATTTTATCAAATGTTGACAATTACTTTCATTTGAGTCAATCACTGAACGCCATCAAAGAAACCTTGATTGGAAACTAGCCATTCATATCTCATTAGCTTCCTTTTACCATCCCTTTATGCATCCCTCTCAACCCTCCCCTCCCTCCACCATCGCCACAAATATAGGTGCGCGTCGGTGACCAAACAAGCTATTTGTATTCAACTCGCTCCTGGTCACCTCCACACGAGATGTTCTTGATCAAATTATATTTAGGATTATGTAATGATAACTGTAAAATGGAATCGTCTGAGAGCAGTAAATATATAACACAGATGCTTTCTTATATATGCCGTAAATGATATGTTTTAATTTAACGATTAAAAAGAATAAATAGAAACACTCTTTGAAAAAAATCGTAAAATGGGAATTATGTTACGTAAAATCTTTATTGATAATTAATCAACTATAATGCAATCATACGAGTCTTATTATAACCTTCAGGAGGGGATACGAGGTTATTAGTTACAAACAGTAAAATTAATCCACCGTTAATTAGTCCACTGTTAATTTATTTAAAAAATGGACTGACGATTAATATCTTCAGGAGTGTTCAAATTATTTATTTAAACATGCATAGTTTACATAGGTGAAATTTAAAAATGTACTAACATAAGGAGAGTAAAAATATTTACCTTTGTTAAAATATTAATTCCTTCCGTTGCTTCCTTTTTCGAACAATGAAAATATAACTTAAATTGTGAGGTAACAACAATAAACTTCTTTTATAGAAAGACGCTTACATTTAAAGGTATTCATTTTATCTTTTGTATTGCATGTTATTTTATTGAGGAAGAAAATGTGTATTTTAAAAATATTACACTCACAATGATTCTCTGGAAAAATAAAATTGAATAATTATATTCATAACGATTATAATAAAAAATAAATACCCCCGTTACAGCAGACCTGCATACTCAGCGGATTTCAAATGCAAAACAACATGTCTCAATCCAACATAGCGAGATTTGACATGTTTTGGTAAGCTCCATAAGAATAACATGGGGAATGAGTATGCAGGTTTACTGCTACAGGTATATTAAAATGGGGGGTTTTAATTCAATATGTAGTAGATCTGAACTAGAAGAAGCTATTTACCAAGTTTTATCAAGATATGTTGAAAAATAACCGAGATATAGAATTTTACTTATTTCCCATAAGGATAACATTGGGACAACGTACTGTGTTTACCACTTTCAATATCTCGGTAACCAATGGACATAGAGCAGTGATTCAAAATACTAAATTGTCTGTTTTTTGAGCTGAATTCAATGGTGCCAACAAAAATTCGATAAATTTTATTTTCCTATGTAAAAAACTCAGAAAACCCATTTTGGGGGGGGTTTATCCCCCTTTACCCCCCCTTCCGGTTGTCCGATCGGGCTGGTTTACGAACTCGTTCGAGGGATTACCACTTTACATGTCTGTACCAAATTTCATTAAGATCGGACCATTTTTACGGCCGCTATCGTGCTAGCAGACACACATATGTATAAAAATTCGAACGAATTGTTTTTTTTGCTTCTGGGGGCACCAAAACGAAAAGTTATCATGGTCTCGGGCTTAGGTCTTATCATGAGACCTACGGTAATAGCTTCTTCCCTATAGGGAAAATTCGCTAACAATAGTATAGTGCTTTGTTAGGAAAAGTATTACACTTTGAAACAACGAGAGAATCTCACAATTAAGTTAAAGATTGATCCATTGTTAGCGCCCGACCAGGTTGCGATGCAATATTGATGTCTGATAAATGTTGCAGTCACAATACTGCAGGCGTCCTCTCTAGCCATGGTCAACTGCTTGAGATGGAGGAAACTTTAAAGTTTAAACTGAAATCAATTACAGTATTAATACATTAGATCCAAATACTCTAATAGTATACATTTACAGGTAATATATTTCCTGAATAAACTGCCAGACTACTGTTAAAATAAACAGTTATATCACAGGATATCCGTTCCTTTCTCTGTGGTTATATCTAAAGGTCCCGGAACAGCTTTATATTGTTTTATCATATAAAATCTACGATTAACCTATAGCATAAACCACCTCATAAAATGTGTCATAAATGGAATATGGTAAGCATCAGTCAAACTGCGTACCATTTTATGTAAAGGTGACATGAAGCCAACGCAACGCCGCAAACCTCATCTTACACGAATTATTTTGAACGTCCATAGTCACAATTTTATGTTTTGTTTCTCAAATGTAAAAGTTTAATTGCCTGTGATTTTAGACTCAGTCATCCATTCAAGATCGGATTAGTGGCATTTTTAATACAAGGTTCCTTTTAAGATATTTTTAAGATACAAGCCGTTTGTCTAACTTGAGGCAAACGGGGGATCACTTAAAGTAAAAGTATTAAATTATGTGTCTTAATTAAAGCGTTATACTTTCTTAGTATACCAGACTCGCGTATAAAGTTTTCAAGTCGTGCATTTCTATGGTAATTTTTAAACCAGACCTTGAAAAGTGAACTATATGAGAAATTCCATCGTCTTAAACTGATCAAAGTGCATTTCTCAGAACTATATCCAACTCTGCAACGGACTGAATTAAAAAATTATTAAGTAAAACCTTTAAGCTGAACTCAATTATAACTATTAAAATAAATGTATTCAAGGAATTTACAGTAATTAATTTCTACCGTAACAACGGAACTTGTACGAAAAATGAATTTAATTTTTCAATATGAAAAACAGCGAACTGCACTTTATATTAACGTCAGATTAAACTATAAAAATACTGGAAGCATGATGCAATAAATGCTCAAGAAATCAAGGAGGAATTTTATTTTCAGCTGAAGGTGTATTTTTCAAACAAGCTGACTTGACTATATTTCAAAAATCACATTAGGAACCTCCTATCCAGCCACGAATATTTCCTCGCAAGGTTCACTGACTGAATTTTTAGACTATTTGTAATTTTTCAGTTATAGTTATCTGCAGTTTGAATAATAAATTGTGCAGTTTGAAGTTTAATGCATTAAATTAATTAATTATTGAAAACATTCATTGTAATAGTAGTTTGAAAAATATATACATAAAGAATCACATGATAAAAGAAAGGTGAGGGAACAAACTACCATTGTTAAGGAACAGATAAATATTGCATTAACACCGATGTTGGCTCAAGCCCATCATTACGACATGATGATTCTATAAAATACAAATAAAGAGGTGATCAATGCACACTTTTTAAACAATGTCAGAATACATTTCGGGAAATGCAAGCTTTTTATAACAAATTTTAGAAAATAAGTATTGTTTTTGTGACCATATGTCATTTTATTATATGTTTATTGATTAAATGTTTTGTAATCAATCGTATTTCTTTTATTGAATACTAAGAAACTGCTACCAAAAACCTATCAATTTAAATTTATTACCTTAAATAATTAATCCCTATATTTATGTTAGAAAACACTAGTGGTATTTTTTACGTTATACATTTTTTACAACATAATATATTCAAGTTTGAGAATCGTCCTAGTTATAAATAATTACCGTATAGTAAAGACACTGTCCTTATTTAATGCCTATTGCAATTCATAAACACATACTTCAATTGAATTTATAATTTAAATATTTTAACACTTACTGCCAAGCTTTGGCTATGTGATCTTCAAGTAATCACTAATAAATAGTTTATAATTTGATTGGCCAATTTTAATTACCATAGACATCATGTGAATTTAAAATTTATTTGTGAAATATAGAGGCCGTTGCCATTGATGTCGGTGTCGGAGAGTCAGCAAGTTTTAATCAACTTGCGATTAAACGCAATTAGTAGGTGACTTGAACATGTGATTGAATTCTGGACTGTCCATTGAAACTACACGTCCTGGTACTGTAGTGCAGCAATTGGATTGATTGGTGGAACGGAGCAATTGAAGGTGATCCAATAATTTTCTTAGAAAAATTGCAGTTACATTTATGACAAAATGTAAGAAACATTATAAAACGGATTCGCAGTTGTCGTAGGAGGTAGTACTTATACACTGAAAATCCATGATAAAGTATAAACACTATTTAACACAAGGCAATTATTGAATAAACGATATATCTTAAACTGTATATAGGTATCTACAAAAACGCAGACCAAAAAAAAATTTGTCAAGTCATAAAAACTTGGAAATATATTTGTCTTAAACCGTGTACTTTTGAGTCAAGAGGAAATTGACCCCTAACTCATGTAACATAGTTCCAACGGTTGTGTCATAAACGGGTGAAACGTTTGATAAACAACTCAGGTGTGGATGACCCACAATATAGAGAAGAGTTTTGAATATTGTAGTAAATAACTTTAGTATACCAACCGGTAACAAGATCATAAAAGCTACCTCAGTTTATATTGGGTCATATAAGATAATGGTTGTTCATTTAAACTGAATCGAAACTCGACTGATTCATCCAAAATTATAACAGCTGCCCTCCAGCTTCAGGGGAAGAAAGAATAACCTTATTAAAACCATTTTACAATACTGTCGGACCTCCAGCCTCTCATGAAAAGAACAAATGTTTAATTATTGGTAAAAATTGACGACGGCAACCCCAATCACATTTTAGACTCACAAACCGTCTGCAATAAAGGAGTACATTTCGGCCGATACGAAAATGACCTCGTGTCAATGTAGCCGTCGATAGCGTCGACGTTATTTACAGTTTAATTAAAAGTGTAAAACAACGCGGACGTCAATTACAGAACCCAAAGACTTCTCTCCCCTTTCCCTCCCTCCGCGTTCGCCCCGCCACCGACCCTAATACGGAACAAATAATGTCATTTATTTTCTAAACCCGTCAAAGAAATTTTACCACATTCGACCGTTTTTAATTGACTTTATATCTACGGTTTGGTTTGTTTGAATAAGTATATAGAAAGGCACCAAAAAGGCCTCGTTGTGGATGAATAAAGGAAAATAATTGGTTATACTTTTATAAATTTACAGTTAATGACCACGATTCAATTATGATCTGGTGAAATCAACTATATCAATTATTGAATAAAGATAATAATATTCATGGTTAATAATCCCGAATAAATCATAAGGTTCTCTACCCTGAAATATTTTTTCGTTCCATGCTACAAGCGGTCTTTGCAGTCAACTCAGTCTATTTTCCTAGACCTTTATACTACTGTCATAGTGAAATAGCTGTTTTTGTCAGCCCTCTGAAAACACGCCCTGTCTTAAAGTACGCCCTCTGAAAAGTTTACAGTTTCTTTTTCAAATGTAATTCATCAGTGAATCAGTAATTTCCCAGGAGAGAGTAATCATAAAAATAAGTATAATCTACGCGTTTTCATGAACTATCTTCTCTTAGAAACCGTAGAAAAGAGTTAGAGGATGTAAAATTAATATCAAGGAAAATATGTATGTATAGAGTTAGTTAGTATATAGGCCTTTTGCAATTAATAATTGAATTTTACATTTGGGACAAACGACAAAAGGCATGTGGAATATGCTAAATGATATCCTTATAAAACAATGGATAGATAGTATAAACAACGACATCGTTTTCACATAGATTTAAAATGCAAATTTATTACTTACTTTACTAAACTAATTTTCAAAATTTACAGAAAATTTCACGATGATTAATAAACCACCACAACTTATTAGTATACTTTAATACTTTGTTCGTCCCCTTTATCCCCCTACCTTCAGAATAGGTATGCGTCGCCGGCCAATCAGGTCATTTCTATTCCAACACCCGACTGGAGGGCTCCTACACCAAAAGTCAATTCCGGCCAATCAGACAATTACCATATCGATGTTTTGAAAATTCGATTACTAAAAACTTCCCCATCTCGTATCAACCCTTTTAAGTCATCACTGATTTTAAAATTCATAGAATTTGGTATAACATAATTATACGAATGGTAGCATGATCACACGAAATCTCACCAACTACAAAAAAGTAGATAAGACAAAAAAATGGTTGAATTGTTCTGTTAAAAAATTCACAAAGGATCATGCAAAGTACAAAGCTTTAAACGACACAGTGGAAAGTATTCAACAAATGTTTGTCAACTTGTTTCTTCGCAACATTTCCAATATCGAGCTGCAAACTTGTTGCTCCATGTTGACAATGTCATTAAACGTTCCCTGTGTCATGTAAACACACAATTGGTGATTTGATGCTGAAATTACAATGTTTTAACAGCAGCCCTTTTTACTGAATGCATGTTAATCCGGAACCCAACAACAAAATGTTAATCATGATATTTTTCACCTATAGCCAAATAAAAAAAAAACTTTACATTTGTTACTCTATAACTTGGTTCTGAGGTAAATTTTGTGTTGTTATCTAGTGTTGTTTTAAGCCTGTAACATTTTTTAAGGTTTCGAAAACATTGAATTTGAAATAAATTTTATATTTTCTAGGCTAAGCTCTTATATTGCTATTGTCTAACAACATATATTGTTACTTTATTATTTTATGAAATACAGGAAAAACAATAAATTTTGAAAACAGTCAAAACAAATATTTTTCTTGTATTGATCAGTAAAAAATCAAAAACAAAACATTTCTCTATTAAACGTTTGACCCTTCTTTAATTATTTCAAATCTAAATTTGACACTTTATCAGATATACTGACAAACTTAAAGCTTGTCAGACTAAATTTAAACCCTGGAAAAGCGTATGATAATGTTCAATAAATGCATCAACGTGCCAGTGAAGTGTAAATTGAGTTGTCAAATATTCACGCCGTCGACACCGGAGACCGGAGACAGTCGAGTCTGCAAGTTTTAATCAACTTGTGATGAGCGTGATTAGCCCTGACGTCAGGCCGTGATTGGATTCTGGACTGTCCCTCACGCACTATTGTTCCCCTACCTTCAAACCGTTACAACTTTGCTGTTAAAAAACTGAACTCCATGTCAGATCAATGTGTGAGATAAATTATTGATTTAAAGAATATTTACCGGGGTAAGGGCCCTTGAGATGTCAAATATTTCTTTTTTACGTATAACAAATAATAACAAAAAGATAAATTATTGTTCAAAAAAGATTGCTGGAACAAACCTTTTCAAAGAATCGCGATTTGTGGAATGTACCATCAATTCGGGATGGTAGCCACTTCAATCTAGCTAGCTTTTTGAGCTAGTTGATTCGACGCGAAGGTATATATCGACTTTCCCCCATCTTCCAAAGGTGTAGATTGATTAACTTTTTTCAATAAACTGACATAAGTAATTACTGAAGACTCGTTTTAAGATGAATTTGACGGTTGAAAAGAAATCAGATCCCCTAGCTTCTGCTTCACAGGTTGTATAATCCTATTTTCTTCTCCGAAGTTGAATAGAAATGTCAGAAGCCAAAGCCAGGTCAGGGGACACCTAGTGTTATTTGAAGAGCGAAAATAGCCAATAGGTCCGTTACTTAATGTAACTTCTCAGGTCCATATGTTCAATATTTCTGAAAGTTTTCTTAATTGGTGTAGTTTTTTCCATCACAGTTTTGTAGAAACAAAAATTTAGACATCACCTTGCCCATCGTTACGTATAACTGACGCCAATTCTTGGGGCCCAGTGCGGTGGATGTGCGGTTGCAAAAACGGCTAGTGCGCATGCGCATCAACGCGTCGCTAGAGCGCAGCTCTGTCATTCTGCTCTCAGCCGCCAACAATAGTGTGTCACTACATGTCGTCCTAAAAACATTGACCAACGGAATATTGACTCTTATTGACGATTAATGATCTGTTTTAATTCTATTCAATAATATAAAATATTTAATTAGTATTTATTTAAGCGTCTTGATACCCTGAACAACGATTGACACAGAAGCAGTAACTAAGTGCGAGCTGCTGAATATACGCAGCCAGGCTAGTACACTGTCGGCCGCCGCTGCCGCTACTACTCCCCTCTCCTCCCAGCCTACCCACTCCCCACCCCATGCGCGGACTGGGCCCTAAGAATTGGCGCCAGTTATATATATCTACTGTGTAATGTCAATGTATATATTGTATTAAGTTCTCGCAAAGGGAAGAGGCTTTATCCTTCCGACCAGCAGATGAAACGTTTTGTTCCCCCACTACAAGTTATCCGCCACTGCCAATCTGCCACCGCGGACTGATGGCTGACTCCGTTACTGCGGTTGTCACGTCGCTTAGCACCACCGCCTGTGACTGGCCGCCACGGGTCACCAGCTTACCAGCTTGGTGAGACGCATGGACCGTTCTGTGGTGGCGGGGTCGCTGAGTCGAACGACATTGTTTTATTTTTTGATCTAATGAAATAAGTCAAACTTAAAGTTGATATATTGGGAAAATTTGATGTTTTGCTTGGTGTAGATACGTGTTGGACCCCGGCTGGGCCAAGGTTCAGTAAAGTTTGATGATTACTATATGAAAAAGAAATCAAAATCAAAATGAGCGTTTTAATCTCGAACTCGGAAGGCCGTTTAATGTTATACTTACAAATAATTATATATCTAACTATGACAATATTTATGCCCAAATTACAAGTATTCAAAGCGTTATTACCTTAATTTCAAAGAAAAGGATAAAAAATAAAATTTACTGTCTCTGAAGAAATTAAACAACAATTAAAGGTGGACAAATAAATTGTTTTTATCAGTTTAATATGATATGTGAGTTTTGATTAAAGAAATCCTAGAGTTCATAGTCACCCCCATTCAAGAACGACAGGGAGATTTTAAGCGCCCATCTTTCAACCACATGTTATAGAATCATTAAGGTACTATATCACCTTTTCCCTACACCAAAAAACAGTATTGGCCTAATATTACAGTCTACATACGTATCAGATACTGGAAATGTTAAGCAATAACGAAATTGTAATAAAGTTTAACGGTTTTCACCGGGCCAAAGCTACAAACCCGTGTACTTGTTACCCTAGCACGCTCCAATCCACCCCTCCCCCTCCCTGCCCCGTTGAGAAGGACAATGATGTAATTTGTATTCAAACACCTGTCAACACGAATTAAACTGTGTTGGAGCCTCCCAAAATAACATCAACTCCAAAACAAAAATCTAATTACTAAGTCGTTATATTCTGTAATGTCATCAGAGGACATACCAAAATTCAATTTAGTTCTATTTTAGGACTACGTAATGAGATATACCATTAATGTTCCGCCATTTGTAGTGAATAGGCTCAACAAGCATGTGGTCAAGGAAAACATATACTTTTCTAATTTATATATAGTATTTCGGCTTAACGAACAAGGAAAACTCGACGATTATCATGAAAGGGGATGTTTCGAGGAAATAAAAGCAATCAGTGCTCTGATGATGGCCCCTGAAAAGCCTCTGTGATTGAAGGCTCTGTGTCTCACAAATACCTAGTTTTATTTTCCTTTTATCCCTTGATTACCTAACATTTAAAATCGTCTATTTGTAGTTGAGTGCATATCGTAAGAATGGTCTTGGGTATGGTAGTGTGCAGTTGATGATAGAATACATGTACATGCATGCAGTATACGTATGTATGGGTGACTGTAAGATTGTTTATGGTCGTGTGCATGTTGCACGAATGTAGGTGTTTGACTGTAATGAAGATCTTCCATCGGCACGAAGAAAAAATAAAAATAATCCTTTTCAACTTTTACTACTTATTTCCTTCATTTAGTTATTTATTTTTTATTCAACCGTCAGCCTCCACTGCACAATTGATTGTATTAATATTCCATGTAAATGAAACACCCGCATAAGTGAGGCCAGTCCAGCCACTTTTACAATTCAGTTAAATAGTATAACCATGGAAGACCGATGAAGGATTCGGCCCCTGCCTACATGTTATACCTATGCGAAGGCCTTTTTCATTTTTATCAAAGGTATTTAATGTATTTTTGTTAGTTCGAGAGTAAATTATTTTTTATTAAAAATTATTTCGCTGTTATTTTTAATACTCGTGGAAAAGTGTACTTATGGATTACTGATGAGGAATATAAATTAAGCTCTATTTATTTTCTTTATCATTAATTCCATTGTGTTAATAACGATCGTTTAGGATGAAAATCATTGATATATGATTCCCTAAACACCCTCTGCCCTCAGTCCCACAGCGGTAAAGTGTTATTGTCATTGTACAACCTTCTACGCATTACTTAATATGCAGCATGCTGGGAATAATCGTTTACTTGTTCCGTGTCATGTTATGTGTAATCATAATGTGATTGACGTGTAAGATTTTCACATGGGCTTACATTCCATGTTGAACTTAATGTACAACAACCAAAATACAAATAAATTACCATATTCTCTAAAATTGTACAAGATATGAAGATACTAAGAATTTTTCCATTAATCAGAACGACTCGTCCAGGCATGGCGCCAACAAGGGTGATGAATATGATTGGGGCATTTGATCCCCTCTTGCAAACAAGCAATTAATACTAAGGGGAAAACATTTTCTGATATTACTTTCACAGATCATTACTTTACACACTTATCACAGATAATTGGACTTACTTCGTAAAAACAACTTATATTAAGCCTATAATGAAGCTTGCTCAGCTATTGGGGTAATTTTTAGCTTTTTTTTATTATTACTGCACTTTCAAAACTTGTAGAATTGTAGCAATTAAATTAATTATACATTCAGGGTATATGATTCTCCAAAAAATAATGTTTGTTCAAGCGATGAATGTACGCTCTCTCAGAAGACAGAAATCAGAAAATTTTTATTTGAGGCAACTTAAACATGACAAAGTACAAAAGTCCCGTGCGCCCTAGTTGGCGCGTGCGGGATAAAAATTTAAACAGTGTACAATTTACAATGTTATACTAATTCCGGTGGCAGTAATTTTAGTCCTTTGATGTTGATTTCGAGTTTACGTGCACACTATTCTTTTGCAGTGGAAGTATATTGCATCCAAATAACAAATGCAAAGTTTAATAATAGGTTTTATAATTTTATAAGTGTGATAATAGGTCTCTATAATAGGTTTTACGTAACTTCCATTTATTACGTACGCAATTGATTACCTACTTCTGTAATCGATTATTGGAGATTCATATATTGTTAAATTTATGAATTATTAAAGGCCTTGTACATCAGTCATGCTAACTTTATATATATTTTTGTTGCCTTTTTTCACATAATTCTAATAGTTTATATTTACAATTTAACTTTTATCTTAAAGTTCACACCAGTCAATTCATGTACCAGACATAATGTTTTGTCGAAATGAAAAAAAACTAAATTTATATAGTGATTTAATTTTACAGTGAATTATGACAGAGGTGTGATTTTTTTAAATCTAGAAATGGAGGTATAAAAGCATGATTTTATTGAAAACAAAAGCAAAATTCTAGTAAAAAAGAATGAATTTCATAAAAAGTGATAATCTACTTTCAGCAGGATTCAAAGATTTTCCCTGAATTCTATTTATAACCAAGCCTTCGTTAATTTGGAGCGACTAATATCTGAGAGTTACGAACGTCATTAAAATCTTATGAAGTTTAAAGAGAGACTTAAAACACATGTTGTTAAAAACATTAACTCACAACCCGCGCTTTATACGGCTCAGTGGAGCTTTATTATATGGAAATAATTCAGTTTTACCTAGTTTTACAACAAGTATAGCAAAATCATCAAACTACTGCAAGGGCAAAGTATGCAATGGCTACAAACTACTGGCGTTTGTTCTCAAGTGATGGCTCAGGTAATTGGGCTTAAACATAACATGATAAGTTCTAGGTCCAAGGTTCGTTGATTTCTGTGATCTACTCACGAATCTAACCATCAGAATCGCAGAATTCGTTCAAGGAAAAATGTCGATCATTATGCAGAACATGTTTAATTTTCCAGAATTTCCATTTACATGCTACAGAATTTCCAGTAACTAACAATATTATGATTTAATAATGTCATAATGTGATGTCATAATCTAATGTCATAATGACATAACGTGGTAATATCATGTATGGCACGTTTTTAGCCTAACCGGTGTTTCGATACAGCGATGTTTTGGCGTTTTGGACTTGAGTTCAAGAGTCGCAGGTTCGATTCTCGGCATGCCCACACAAATATAAGGTGTTTGGACCGCTTTCCCTTAAAAGCGTGTAACAAATGCAAAATTCTACTGGCATAGACTCCCAAAAATAAATAAATAAAAGTGTTTGAGCCATATTAAAGTTTGAAAAAATACTAACAGGGTTTTTTGAAGTATTTTTTATTACAATCAAGTTATAGCCGGTTAACTAAAAAAATTCTTTTAGGTGGTGTTCAAAATTTTTAGGCCTATTTAAAAGCATATTTCATCTCGGAGCTCACAGTAAACCCACTTAGCTTTCAGGTCGTAAAGTGAGTCTGAGCTAAAAACAAAACGAGTTACGATTGTGGTTAACCCGTTCCGAACACAGGCCTGGCTTTGCGTCGAGTTAACGCACAAACGTTAACCGCTCACCTATATTATATTTTGCAGTGGACTGTTTTAATGATTGATTTTTCTTTGCTGACGATAAATGATTATGTAATGGATGCGCGGGACTAGATGTTGTGATAAAGTGGTCAATAGTTCTACCAGTCCAAAGTAGTTAGAAAAACTACTAGTGGCTGTTTATGAGTTTAAAAAGGATGTGTTTCTCGATATTGTTTTAGAAACATTGTCTTAGGGAAAATTTAAAGAAAACATAAGCTTTTGCAGTTAAATATAAACATTTAGGTCTAGATTTGAGTGTAAATAAAGTCGGAAGATATTACTTTTCAGGTTAGTACATACATTTTTTTTATGACTGCCATTGTTGAAGTTATTTTAATGAAGGCATTTTGGGGTGGTCAAAGGATGTAAAATTGCAGTAAAAATAGACAATAAGGTCATTCGACTACGATATCAGTCAATATTATTTTCTGTCGGATTAAAAAAGGATTTCCAATGTTTTGTGTAATAAAAAATACCATAAATTAAATTTATTGAGGCGATTTTGTGCGTCAAAATTGAGGGCGTATGGCAAGTCGTGCAAGGATGTGAGAGGGCTAAAATCAAAGGTCTCTATTCTGTGATGGCGGGAAAAATACTGAAATTGCTTGAAATCCACCAGAAAACGAGAAATAATGTAAACTATCTGTCATTTAAATAACATTGGGATCTAAAAACGTCTCCTTTGTTTACACAAACATACGATGCTTATATTTGATTTTCATCATGCTACACAGAAACATCTGTTTTCAGTTCCTTTTTGTTGGCTCGAATGTTACCCATTGCCGCCAAAGGCCGGATAAAAACGAAGTAAACAATCAGCTGATTTGCAGCAAACCGACGTTTAGTGCTTGTTTATGGTTCTTTTTAGAGGAATGTAGTGGCAGCACTGCATCCTTAGCAAAAATGTTTGTTCTGTTTGTTATAGGTTAGGTTTGAAGGTTTGAGAAATATGTTTATGCAAGTACTACGTTATGATTGGAAGTATGTTTTTTTTCTGCGTAGTATGATGAAAAATATCATACGTTACACGGCCGGGAAGTTTTGCCGTACTCGCATGAAAATCCCGAACTCGCTTTCGCTCACGCGGGAACTATCATGATCGTCCGGCAAAACAGTACTTCCCGGCCTAGTAACGTGATATACTGTAAAAACCATGTGCTTGATATCAACATATGGTACATCTGAAAGCCAGTCTGTTTATGAAGGTAATTTGTACTGAATTAAATTTGGATCGTTGGAATTTTCCGTTATTAGAATCGCTTTTTGGCCCTTCAAGCCACTAGTTATACTAAAATATGCCACAATTATCAATGATAAGGCATAAATGACTATTGAGGACGGATCCACAACGTCTAAGTTTGTAGTGTTATAATTTATTTTTTGCCTCTTTCGACGCCAGTGACATTCTTTCAGTTTTGATCTGGAACGGTCTCCGGAGTATTTTTACTGCTAAAAGTTGACTTTATTCATGAAGCATAAGTAATTTACAGCCCCATAACAAATGGTAACAGGACCCAGTTCCGATCCTGGTCAGGATTCGAACCTCCGACCCTCAAGTTATGATAGCGAGCGCTTTTTATCCACTCGGCTATCCATTCATTATATTAATGACATAAAAATTAAATAAACAAAAATTGTGAAAAGTTTTGAAAAAAAATCCAAAGATAGATCAATTATAGTGCACAAGAACAAACAGAAAACAACGCAGCCTCATTATTTCCTCATTACGATGTGATTTAACGAGGGGGAATCAGCGCCTGTGCGGATAATTTTGGCACTAAATTACACTTCTTGTTCGGAGGCGGACAGACCTATTAATTACCTTAACACGCGAGTAACTCAAGCTGTCGTCACTAACTGGGGGTGCAGCTGATGGCTCAGTTATATCGATATGATAACTAGATTCTTTTACTAGGGGGTGAAAATTCTTGAAACATGACTTAGCTTTTTCTCAAATTGTTCATATATTGATATAGCCCAGAAATTAACAAAATAATTTAAATATGAAACAGGTATCTAACTCTTTAGTTATGAGAGGAAATAAAAGAAGAAACGAACTTAATCATAAATACTGAAATCAATTTGCTCAATGATTTTGCATTCTTTTTTGAAATTAAAAAAAAACCAAAATCATTGATTAATAAATACTTGCCTTATCATGTAAACAAGATTGTTCGTTAATGTAACCAGGAAATTCAGCAATTAAGGATAACGTAGAGTTGCAAAAGTAACAAAGTATACCGGGTGTCCCATAATAGTCCCCCCCCCTAACTTTTTCCTACATTTTTTCAAATATCAATTCCACACCACCCCAAAACAATATTGGGTAGTTATTACTTCATTTTGAGTGGGTACCCAATTTTGGCCGCCATCTTGGATCCGCCATATTGGATCCAAAATAATTTTTTCAAATGTAAAAGTGGTGTTGTGACCCATCATTTCGAACTAGATTTTTTCACTGATTACAATGCCGCAATCCGTTTTTTAATATCTCAATTGTTTCTCAAGATATGGGTACTTTTAATTTATTTATTTTCAACCAATTTAAACATTACAAATTGAAAAAAATAGGCCCATAACCACAAAATAATGCTAGATAGTGAAGAATAACCACCATCAGTCATTGTTGAGCGATTTACACTTAACTTTCACCAATGTAAATCTTTTGGCCGCCATCTTGGATTCGCCATTTTGAAATGAGGTAAGTTATTTCAAATACAAAGTTGGTATTGTGACCCATCATTTCAAACTAGTTTTTTACGCCGAATTCAATGCCGCAACCCGTTTTCAGCTATAAAACTTATTTTTTGAAACATTCATACTTTTTGAGATTTTGATCAAAAACATGTCAATATCTTGAAAAATAAACAATATAATTAAAAACGGGTTGCGGCATTGGATTGGGCGTAAAAAACTAGTTTGAAATGATGGGTCACAATACCAACTTCGTATTTGAAATAACTTACCTCATTTCAAAGTGGCGAATCCAAGATGGCGGACAAAAAAATTTACATTGGTTTAAGTTAAGTGTAAATCGCTCAACAATGACTGATGGTGGTTATTCTTCACTATCTAGCATTATTTTGTGGTTATGGGCCTATTTTTTTCAATTTGTAATGTTTAAAATGGTTGAAAATAAATAAATTTAGAGTACCCATATCTTGAGAACCAATTGAGATATTAAAAAACGGATTGCGGCATTGTAATCAGTGAAAAAATCTAGTTCGAAATGATGGGTCACAACACCACTTTTACACTTGAAAAAAATTATTTTGGATCCAATATGGCGGATCCAAGATGGCGGCCAAAATTGGGTACCCCCTCAAAATGAAGTATTAACTACCCTATAATGTTTGGGAGTGGTGTGGAATTGATATTTGAAAAAAATGTAGGAAAAAGTTAGGGGGGGGACTATTATGGGACACCCGGTATTTATAAATCTTTAGTTACATCAAATTAATATATTATCATAAGGCTTTCAATAGCACAAGCTATGTATGGAACGAGGATTTTAGTCTGTTAATATACAATTTCGTTTTTAATTTTTGACAATCCGATTTCATTAGTTAATTGTTTGAATATTTTTCTTCAAAAGAAAATTAAAAGATAGCTTAAAAATCTTAATGTTTTGTGATATTTCTTGAATAATAATACTTTTGGCAGCCTTACAATAAAACTCAAAAGGAATTACAAAATAATATTTAATATAATTTGACAAATAGGTTAGTGCTAATTCCCAAATTGTCCTCTTTAATTAATTAGATTACACTATTCAGCCATATATTATGTGAAATGTTATTGAATATTAATTACTAGTTATTTTTTTGAGCCTTGATACCGTAAAGTACATTACTAATCCTAGGGTAGCACTTCAAATACAACTGGCAATTCAAATCTTGTTTACTACGTGAACACATTGTTTTCAGGTTCTTTACCAAATGGAATTTTTAGATCTACAAACTTAAATTTGGAAGGATCCCGAAAGAAAAATATGAACATAATAAGTATCCAGTGTTTTTCATTATTATTTTTCAGTTTTGGTAAAGTGTATTTGAACTGTTTTATCAATTCATGACGATCACATAAATGTGTAAAAAGTACAATAAGTTGATTTTTTGGTGGGGCGGTTTTGAATCAAACCGCCCCACCAAAAGATATTCGACAAGAAAAAAAGAAAATAGAAAAAAATTGACAACGTTGGCTATAAACGGCATATGTGTGAGTAGTACAATTCATCATTTATAAATTACGTGGCTTCTGTGGTCTGTCCGACGTCGGGGCGGGTTTGTAGGGAGAAGCCAAGAATGCACGAGGGGTGGTTCAAGAGTCGACGGGATCGTCAACATTGTTTCAATTAAGACGTCACTGCACTCGTTATTTTCGAGATTAATGTTTTAATGTGAATCGTCTTTGAAAATCCATTAATTGGACACCAAGGGGGGTATCAATCGGGTAAATAATCTTGAACAAAACTTCTGATATAAGTATTTGAATATTGTTTCATTGATTGTATTATGTACTCGTTTCAGAATTTTAATGTTTCGAAGTGACTCAGGCTGTTGTAAAACGTCAATTTAGAAATCTTCGAAACTAAATTTTTTTTGCAAATAAACATTTCCAAACAACGCGATTATGGTATATAAATGAGATCAATGTCTTGTTACAAATTCAATTCAATTAGTTATCTGAAACATTTAAGTATTAACCATCATCACTGAAATCGTTATTATAAATCTTATTACAATGAATCTTCTTTTTAACCGTATTTCAGTCTGCCAAAACTTCCTTCAGAGATAAAAACAAAAGTGCCTGATAATTTAAACAATTGTGGTTTTTTTAAGTGCCCAATTTAACTGTTGAAGTTTGAAGGATGTGTATAATTAATGTTTCTGAAGCGCAGCAATAATGAGATATAACACAAAAATATAATTAAACTCGCAGATAGCTATAAACATTATTTCACCAATCAACTACAGGAATGCAAATCTTTACTTCGAATGTAAAGGTTGTGAGTAAAACGGAAAATCAAAACATAATAAAACATTTCAATTGTGGTTTAATTACTCGTATTTTGTTTATAAACAATGAATAATAAAAATACCGGTAGGCTTTTTAATAATAATTAAAGTTTCCCAATTTCCAAGCAAGAAAATTTCACTAAAACTATATAACATTTACTGTTTTTTAGAAAGTTCAATCGGTGAAGAGAGAGTGAGTGAGAACAAACAGAAAACAAAGCCGCCTCATTATTTCCTCATTACAAAGTGATTTAATGAGGGGATCCAACGCCTGTGAACCTTGTTGTGGCACTTCTTGTTTGGAAGCGGACAAACCTTTTAATTACCTAATCACTCTAACTTCACAAATGGTATTGGATAAAGAAAAAATATTATATTTAGCTTATGACTTATTTTTGTAATCGTAATAACCACAGAACTGCAAAGAACCAGTTCACCAGTTTCAACAGGTTTACAGGAGTGTTTTACCTGTTAAATCTGTATAAGTTAAAGTGTCCCTCTGTTAATTTCTTAGGAAAAACTATATATGACAAAAGTATTATTTCTATTCTGTGGTCAGCTAAAGTTGTCAACTGTAATTTAAAGGAAGAAAACACTATAAAACTCTCATTTGAACATTATTATGTGGTTCAGCAATTAGTTTTATCTACAAAACTTCTTTAAGATCTTATAATTGAAAAAAATCCAAACATTTACTTTTTTCTGTTTAAAAGCTGATAATTGTTGATGTTTGTTGTAAGCCGGTGGTTTAGTGGTCAGTTACCAGTCCTCAGAACAAAAATGTATTTGATTTATGTAATTTTCAACATTTAAAATATGTAAACATTTCGTCTCAATATACACCACAATAACCTACTTTAAAGATAAAACCGAATGTTTCGTCTTTTAATATTGCCATAAATAATTTTAGTTTTTTGCCGCAAGCGTCTCGTTGTAGCCTGAGCCTGGTACAATAACGAAACCGTAAAATGTGTTTCTGATGGCCTGAGGCAAGCTGATAAGTCTCGTCAGCTTCTATCATCGTAAAACTAGCAGCTGATGTTTTAATAAAGCATAGAACGGTTTTTGAATCATTATAGAACTATTTCCTTTTATGCAAGTGTTTTATTCTTTAAAATAATAATCCAAGTCTTATCAACTCTACTCTGTGTGATAGAATGTCATAAATCTGTAGAATAGTATTATTACAACCTGACAGCATATTTGTAACAGTACCAAAGCTTATCGACGACCGATGTGCATGCTGTATACACAGCTTATGTAGTATGAAGTAGCATTTAATTGTAGAAGTTCTAGAATAAATTGGTTCCCTAGAACTGTAATGATGATATCTTCAGTTGCAACTTTAAATTTATTTCCATCTTTTATAAGGTCACCTAGCTCTAATACTTCAATCGTTTTAGGGAAATCAACCTAACAGGACCTGAACATTGACATGCGGAAAATTGACATAGATGTTGAAGAAATGTCCTTAATTAAAATGTCGAAAGTTCCCGAAGACCCCTGCATTGCTCCAGCCGCCATCTTGAAAAAAATCATTTCTGGTTCATCATTTCTGGTTTCTGGTCATTTCTGGTTTTTCTACACATTTTTGACTAAAATAAAAACCATAAGGACTGTGAGAAGTGTAAAAGGCCATTATGTAGGGTTAAATGTCCAAAAAAATTAGTATTAACATGTATGATGAATTTTAAAAATAACTTCTTGTGAGTATAATACCTCTACCAGTTGACTCATACAGCTTTAAAATGGTGCATAAAGTGGCGTAAGTTTACACTTTAAATATCTGAGATTCGAACCCATGATCTCCGTTTTGACATATCACGTGAAAAAGGGGTAAACATATCTTTACGTTGTTCCTTGTGTAAGAGTTTTAGCGAATTTTTCGCATTTCTATATCATGACGTTCATCTCCAAGCTGTTGTGGACTGCTGAGAAGACTCGCCCTCCATATTTAAAACAAAATAATCAACTTTTTTGTGAGGGTTTACGTTGCGCTATGCTTGTAAAAGCGAATATTAAGCTAAATGTATTGGAAGCATGTCCCGCTATGTATTATTTACAGCCTATCGGCTATGGTCAATAAAGTGTACACTCTAACAACACAGAGCTTAATGCAGAGTTTTACATTTCATTGCGTTATTAAAACGTGAGTTTGAACTGAAAAAATATAACGATAAGTTAGTTTTCAAAGTGAACTTTACGATGACGTTTAAAGTTACATCGTATGCTATGTAACACGTTTTAAAATGGATCGATATAACTCAAGGACTGTAGGTGAATAGGATTATTAAAACTATGACAGGAATTTACCCTGCATTTTTTCAACATTGTTTATCTTTATAATTGTATATTACATTCCAATAAAAAAAATAATTTTTCAAATTACGAGTATTAATATAATTAATGACTATTATTGCTACAGGGGGGGGAGGGGCATATAGAGCACAAGAGTCAGTTAAGATTTTCTAATGCGAATGACTTCAGAAAGGGAGATGTAGTTCTTTAATTTCTTACAATTATACACAGCTTTTGTTTCCATTTTTAAATCTTGACTTTCATATATAATCTTCCCTCCATCAATTAGACTTTGTTGTTGTTAGAATTTGACCTCTGGCTAATAGCTTTTTGAATATTCAATCTTTTCCGGTGTAAATAAATTTAATGTTAACAATATAACGTAGGTACTGTACCGTCTATCTTAAGTGAGAGGACATATTATATGTCATTAAGGGTAAACAGTATGTTTCACCTCTACGTAACGGTTTGTATTTTAAACTTATGAGAGGGCGATCACGACATCAAACATCAGTTCTTTCCCAGATAAATGCGGTGCGGAATTATTCACGGGGCAATTAAGTGGGGCAAGTTGTGCAAGGCGCGGCGGGGCTGCGGCGGGCCGGCTTTTGTCGACGGAACTTTGGGCGGTTAAGCGTTAATTACCATGTGTGCAAAATATATCACTTTCTCTCATGTGGACGGCTAAGGATTGTGGCGTGCTAAGCCCTCGTTATTGTTTGGTGTGTTTCTGATTAAAACACTCATTTGTCATTTGCAAACGTGGTTTTAACGAATTTCTGCCTTGGAAGAATACATTTTTATTGTGTTGTGTGTCCTAACCAAAGAGTTATTTTGGACTTTTTTATTGGATTTGACAGAGTTTTTAAAAGAAATCTACAAAGTCAGCCGAATCTAAGTTTTAACGAGGAGTAATTTTCAACAGACTCTGTGAGGACAGAAAAAACCTCACAGAGGGTCTGTGTGACCCCTCTTTAAAGCCCTTCATCCACAGAAATTGAGAATATTCGATAGATACATAGCTTTAAAGACTATAAATATAAAATTTATATTTAAATTTTTGTCTATGAATTGTAAATACTGTATTACTTTAACACTACTTAAAATATGGGTTGTTCCATGATAAACGTTAAAGTAGATTACCATATTTAAAAAAGGTAGTTATAATTTTTGAATTTATTAAATCCTTCTCCAAACATAAAAAAATCCTTAAAATATATACCATTTAAAACAAAATATATATTTTAAGTAATATATCAATTGTATTGATTTTACTGAATACACAGTAAATCGTATGTGAGTGCCGAGAAATGTAGGATACTGATCAAGTGAGTGTCTGTTATCAGCTGAAGTCCAAGGTGATACCACAGAGAATGGATATAGACGATATCTATAGAATGGATATCTATATCCATTCTCTGTGGTGATACGCACTACAGCCGCTTACGTTGTAGAGACCTTGCAACACATTTGTATTTAATTTTAGAGCGCTCATCAACTCTTATCGTGATAAACTGAACCCAAAAATGTATAAAAATATGCTTATCGTTTTCTTAATCTTACTTCTATAATACCTAAAAAACAAAAAAACACTATATTTAGTGGTCATGATAATAGTTAATGTGGGCTAACGCATAAAATCAAGGAGGTAAGTATTTCAGGAGGCTGTTTTAAAATAATTTCATTTATATTAGGTAATAAGTTTTTAAAACAAAGATTACGAGCAAACTTTCTTTCAAAAATCAGTTGAAACGTAGTTTAACAGTTGAAACGTCGAAACCTATTTGAGACCTGATAGACGTATTACACTAAACAATCCGTTTTTTATTTACAGTATTGATTTAAATAAATAAGCCGTAGAAAATGTTTTTACATTCAAACAATCAGCAGAATGGAAAACTTTACATTATGGAAAGTATAAAACTAATTATAATGTAGTTTTTAATAAAATTACACAAGCCCAATATAAATATACAGATAATAACTAAACTGACAAGATTTAATTTGATAATTTTTTATGTAGAGTTTGATTAAAAAAATAAGATAAAGGAATTTTTTTTTACCTTCAAACATTCAGTAGAGTGGAAAATTTAACATTAAGTATAGAAAGTTTAAAACTAATCAAAAGGAAGTTTTTAGAAAAATTACATACGCCCTGTATTAATATTCATAACTGTCAACATTTTTTGTGATTTTATCATCCTCAGAAACTATCAAACAATAAAGTAACATCAATCCAATTTAGCCTCGACAAGGCCAGCTGGCAGCCTTCCTTTATTTTAATAAGCTTGGAGGACACTTAACCTGACCTGGTTTCACCTCAGGGCATTCAACTGCGTTCACATAAATTTGGTGGTTTGAAAATACTTTTTATCCCAAAAACCGTTGCTTATTAAAATGTCTCCAGTTACAGGCTGTAAGGGTGGCAAAATAAAAATAAAATAATTTGTTTACTTATTCGTAATTAATAAGCTATCGGTAGATATTCCATCAATGGCGAAAACAATTCACCATATCTGGTGCAATAGTGAATTTTGATTACACGGATGCCACTTTATTTTAATTATAACTTAAAAGATACAGGAGTATGTTGAGGATGTTTGAGGCTTATGGATTAAAGCCAAAGGTATCATAATAATTATGCATAAATAATTTTATACCTTCATTTGTATGATTAAAGGTGTATAGCAAGTGTAAAAAAAGTTTCGTTCATAAGTTTTACACGTATTAGGATAGGTTAGTATATTGATAAAGAAAATCAGTACATACAAGAACTAGCGTCATTGTTAAATCAATAGTGACATGTGTAAAGTCAGGTACTCCTGATCAGCACATTGCAAAAAGTAGCTGATTGTCAATTCGTTTTCATTATAAAAAAGAACTCAATCAAAAATAAGGTTACTTACCTTGTATTGTCGTAAATTCTTTTAAAACCTTGAGTAGATTAACTTTAATTTATTTATTGATTGATTCTATTCTAGAAGAGAAAAATGAATACACCCGTTGCAGCAGACCTGCATACTAAGCGAATTTCAAGTGCAAAAGAACATAATTCAATCCAACAGCGAAATTTGTCATGTTTTGTAATCTCCATAAGAATAACATGGGGGATGAGTATGCAGGTTAGCTGCAACAGGTATGTTAAAACTGGTTGGTTTTAATTCATTATTTAGTAGATCTTGACTAGAAGAAGCCATGTACCAAGTTTTATCAAGAAATGTTAAAAAATAAGGAAGATATAGAATTTTTTTATTTCCCATAAGGATAACATGGGGAATGATTATGCAGGTTTGCTGCCTCAAAAATGGAAATTTCGGGGGTTTTAGACTAAAATACATTAGATCTCATCTAGATGAAGCCACAAACCAAGTTTTATTAAGATATGTTGAGAAATAAGCGAGATGTAGAATTTTACTTATTCCCCATAAGGTTAACATTGGGACAACGTACTGTGTTTACCACTTTCAATATCTCGGTAACCAATGGAGATAGAGCAATGATTCAAGATACTAAATCGTTTGTTTTTTTGAGCTGAATTCAATGGTGCCAACAAAAATTTGATTAATTTTATTTTTCTATGTAAAAAACTCAAAAAACCCATTTTGGGGGGGTTTATTTCCCTTTACCCCCCCTTTCGATGGCTGGTTCACGAACTCGTCCAATCGATTACCACTTTACATCTCTGTACCAAATTTCATTAAGATCGGACCATATTTACGGCCGCTATCGTGCTTACAGACACATATATATATATAGATAGATAGATAGATAGATAGATAGATAGATAGATAGATATATATATAAAAATTCGAACGAATGGTGTTTTTTGCTTCTGGTGGCCCCAAAACGAAAAGTTATCATGGTCTCGGGCTTAGGTCTTACCATGAGACCTACGGTAATAGCTTCTTCCCTATAGGGGAAATTCGCTAAAACAAAAAAAAGAACAGTTACCCATGATCCAGAGCTTAAACCACCTGCAGGCTATGTGGGGTTCAAAGTGTTTAATAATATTATGTGTGACCAAAATTATATTCTAACTCTTGGTACATTTATAAAATATACGTAGATCAAATACTAAACCCTTATTTGCAAAAATGAAAAGTCCTAATGAAACTTTATTTGATCTTAATGTTTTCAACAAGCAGTACTTTCAATATTGCGTACCATTTTTACAAGGATTTTCATGTTTAGAGTGGGAAGACGATATTTGCCGCGTCAACGGCCATGTCACACAGTAAGCTAGATTTATGATGCTATTGTAAAATGTGTTTTTGATGGCCTGAACTCCACTGATAACCTATCAACCTAATATCGTCTCTTTGTATAAGGTTCCTGATATGTTTTGAGAATAGTGTATGGTGCCTCAGGTCCTCTTTTATTCAAATTAGAAATCCATAACAAAAGATATTCTGCAAAATTACATTAATATTCGAAGATAAGTTTATGTTGTTGTAATTTCCTTGCAAATCGTCTAAGCTGCCTAGCACTTAGGTTGTCACTTTAGTGTGGGTCTGCCGTCGCTTGATACTTAATTTCATTCATCAGTGCAATTATTATAGTTCACACATCTCTGCTTTTTTAAAGTGCAGTTTTAATCTGTAATCATCAAATCATACACATTATTTTTGGTATAAGAATGGTTACAATACACATGCCAAAAAATAGGATTGCACTTTTTATAACACTAAAATAGATATGTAATCAAAATTATTCAGCACATAAATTATTTACTAAGATTCGTGTTGTTTTATTCATAACTAAGAGAGATGAAGTAAAACGTATGATTTATTTACAAGCTTTCGTACTATTCAACCTATGAATACAAAGTAGTATTTTGTACTTCATGGTTCGAATAGAAGACATTTCAGCAGACAATGGACATTCAGGACCCAGCGCTAATGTAAATGTTCATCAGAGCGTTAGGCAACGAGTCTCCCCCAGTCAAGGCCTTCCCCTCAATACGGGTCGATGTACAGAACATACAATCACCCCCCGGTGCTCACAGGTTCCGTACAATATGAAGAGAAATTCGGAATGTAAATGGTTCAAAGTACACATTGTTTTTGTGGTCTAAATATATTGTCTTATTTAAAATCAAGTAGAATGGAATGACATCATAACTGGACACATTCGTTTTATGTAGAAGCCACAAGGTAAGGAGTAACAACGTGGTTCAACATAAACAATTATTTATTGAATCAAACGTTCAATTATGTTAAGTGAAAATTTTACGACATAAATAAATCTACAGTCGGCATAAATTAACTAAAATTAATTAAAAAGGTAAACTAATTTTTTAGAATATTTTATCATAAGTGGTAATATTCACTGCAAGGTAAGATTTTTTATAGAAGGTTTGAAAGTTACAGTAACAAGTATAAAGAAAATGTCAAGTTTATGTTAGGATAACGCATACACGTGACTAATTATATTACAAAGCTATAGAGATTTGCATTAGCAAAAAAGTGTAAAGTTTCATTGTTACAAAATAATCATTTCTCTGTTGCTTTTCAATAATAAAACAATCTTTTATTCGATAAGCTCTATATTATCTTATCGACTAGTCAAAACGTTCTTTATTCAATAATATAAGATATTGTTAGTCCAGCTAACATCTAATGAACATTTACTTATATTTTTTAAATGTATTTTTGCCTATATTTTGAAAACTGTGGACCCAAAACAAGAAGTATAGCCCTCTAAACTTTTACACAAACTCTATAGAGTATTTCCTGACAAAATAATAGGGAAATATGAGGTATAACATGAGGGAGATATGCCACAAACCTATTTCTAATAGCAGTGTCCAAAAGAAATTTCCTATCAGTCCGGAGTCTGTTTTAATCAATCGCTTAGACAATGGACCACTCACGAAGGAGGGTTGTGGGCCACATGTGACCGAATTCGATTTTAAGGACTACGAACATGAAACACCACTTAATACTAAAGGTCCAGACGTACCACAATACTGCTTTGAAATATAGGATGGTTTAGGCAAACTTACCATATCCTATGTACTATAAATCTACAGTTCAGAAGGATTCATGTCCAGTGAATAATTGGATATTTATTATTGATTTACTACTTATCAATCTACTTATAAATTTTTTATTTTATTTTAGTGCTAAATCATATGGTTGTGTGATTAAGATGTGTACAGCCCAATGACACCCAAGCAAATAAATAATTTACAAAGCTAATTTTATTTGTTAGCGAAAACCGTTTCCATAGTTTTAGAAGTATCCAAATAATATAAATTTTGCAATCAATACAAAGCTACAAATAAATACCAATGGTTTATACTTGGGGAACTTAGGAGAAACTACTGTCAAGTATGAGAATATATACCTTATAATTACAATTTTACTCTCACTCTATTCTGGTAAATTATACAGGGTGTTTTTTAACGCAACCATTTTTAAAATTGAATAATGCACAAATAAATATGAAATGAGTTATATTGTTAATTATATTGTTAATCTTTACATTTTATACAACCTATTATTTAAGTTTAATCACATTAGTTTACATTATGTGTTCAAACAATCCGTCATTGGCATTTGTACAAAGTTGTACTCTCTCCTTAAAATTCCTGACCACGTGTTGCAAGGTACGTTTTTGAATTTCTTGCATTTAGTTTGTTTTGTTTGTTTGAGGTGCTGAGTACCGTATCCTGTGAATTGTTTTCGTAGGCCTTACTTCTTACGTACACCCAAAGAAAATTATATTTTGAGGTCAGATGCGGAGATTTTGGGGGGTAATAATCCTTCAGTGATAAAATAAAGTTTTGGGTTGCGATTAAAAAAACCCCTGTACAACTAGCGTTGTTTATCAAGTATACCTGTTGAAACGGTTGTAGCAAATGTACATTACTTCCCGTCTTTCCCATTTTCAACTAAAAATAATTTCTTTTTCACAACTATCAAGGTATCCAATTGTGTTTTCTAAGTTATGATAATGTAGGTGGCCCATAGCTTTTGCTTTATACAAATCATAACAATTCAAAAGAAAAATTATAATGGATCGGGAAAGTGTTGAAAGAGACAATAAATTGACATGGTCGATAAAGCAATATCTGGGATGTGAGCAATTGCAAATGAGCGGGCAGACACATAAACAGTTCCAATCTCATCATGCAGCACACAACTCTCGGCACACAGTGTGACATGTTGATATTAGATTGCCATTGACAGTTGGGTTGATGTACACGTTAACCACTGGGGTTTGGTCAGTTCGCGATAAAAGGTCCCAAAAAGTTAAACCATTTTGGGTTTGAGATTTTTATAAATAAATATACTAGAAAGAATGATTTAACACTGCAATTTTTGGTAATTGAAATGAGTACTATTTTTAGCGTTTTACCCTTCAATGTATATTTCACTAATGAAAATTGCAATGTCCATACACACAATAGGTACACCTAATGTCTGTTCTCTTAAGATTTTTTAAGTTTAATTTGAAGTAAAAAATGAAGTTGAAACCAGGAACGGTGTTTAGGTTTGACTAGTAAAACCACCAACATTCATTTTCATTTTGTTACCATACTAGACCAAAACAATTAATTTTCCTTATAACTAACGTAGTCCGTCATACGCACTGTCCATTGTAACCTAGGTTTCGGCTACTTGCCATCTTCAGCTACTATCGATAAGAGTTATCGTGTACCTCAGGTTAAATTAGTTTAATAAATTTTTGAAAATGCCTGATTTTTATAAAGTAGAAATAAATAGAACAGAATGGGAAGTTCCTGAAAGGTACCAGATGCTGACACCCGTCGGTTCTGGAGCATATGGCCAAGTTTGTTCTGCAGTAGACAGTAAATATAGTGTAAAAGTTGCTATTAAAACATTAGCCCGCCCATTTCAATCTGCCGTCCATGCCAAACGAACTTATCGAGAACTGAGGATGTTGAAGCACATGAACCATGAAAATGTCATTGGATTACTTGATGTGTTTCATCCCTCCACTAGTCTTGCAGATTTCAACCAAGTATACCTGGTCACTCATCTTATGGGTGCAGATTTAAACAATATCGTCAGGACCCAGAAGTTGTCTGATGACCATGTACAGTTCCTTGTTTATCAGATTCTCCGAGGCCTCAAATACATACACTCAGCTGGAATCATTCACAGGGATCTCAAACCGTCCAATATCGCAGTCAATGAAGACTGTGAGTTGAAGATTTTGGACTTTGGATTAGCCCGGCCAACAGAGAATGAAATGACAGGATATGTTGCGACTCGGTGGTATCGAGCCCCGGAGATCATGCTCAACTGGATGCACTACAATCAAACCGTGTTTAAGTAGCTGAAGATGGCAAGTAGTCGAAACCTAGTTACAACGGACAGTGCGTATGACGGACTACGTTAGTTATAAGGAGTGTAAAGCAAACGCACGGAAACCACCTCAACCGACTTTACAATTAATTTTGTCACTACGGTAGTCAATAATAATTTTCAGTAAATAATTAACCTCAGAATATTGTGAAAAAAGACGTATAGCAGCGGAATACAAAGCCTGCTTTGTAAAAAAAAACATGCCGAAACAATGTATTGTTGCATATAAGAAAAACATAAATGTAAAAATAAATTAAGATTTTACAGTTTAACCCAAATAAAATTTAATCCCTTTCCAATTCAACTAAAATACAACCTAAAAAAATCACAGGTATGAAGCTGCATGATATGGCAAATTGAAATATTCATTATTAAGAGTAAGACTTTTTGTACTAGAGGTTTTCAAAAATGTATCTTAATTAAATTTAATAATTAACATTCAGAATTGAAGAAATTATTCATCATCATCAGAATAATCTTATAGTCTGAAAAAAACAACAAATAAGGGTTTAGAAGAAAAGCTTGACTGTTAGGTGTAACAGAATTAGTCAAGTTTTAACTACGCATCCCAGCTGGTTGGTTGGAAGATATTCATTGCTTTCTTTCAATCAAGTTGAGGAAGTACGTTTACCTATTTAAACAGTTGTGGAGAAAGTTTTACAAATCTTTAAATTGCAAAAAAGACTTTGAGTAAAGATTGAACGCACGTTTATTGTTATCTTAATAACAAAAGGGAAGATCAATGTATAGTTTAAAAATAAATAAGAAAAAGATTGTAGCAAATTATTACTTATTAAAATGTACATTTTCTAGCCAGGTGGGAATATGGAGTACAGGTTCTTAATAAGTATCTGGTTCATAACAAATTTAAAGCCTTATGTTTATTTAAAATGTTTTTATATTTTTTTAGTGAATGTTAAAAACTTTTTGGGTTTTTAAAAGAGTAAGCCTTTGTCACAAAATACCTAAAAACATACATTACAATCACGTCTCATTTAATACAATCGCTCAGGGAATTAACTTTTTTTATTCTGAGGTAATTATAATTGTACGATAAACATTTACAAGAAAATGCATTTCTAACGTTTTGCTTGGATTTTTTTATATGATGTACAAAAAAAGTACCACTCTTACACCTATAATATAGATAATAATCGACAACAGCCAACACGCATCAACCCATTACGCATTAATGAAGTAACTTATGAAAAGCGACGAGGGCGAATGTTAAAAACATCAAGATTAGATTGGTGGGATCTATATGGAAGCTTTTAACAGATTGGTGGGATTATAAAGTAAAAAGTCCTTTTATCTTGTATGATTAAATATGATTGTACTTTCCCTGCATTATCCTCAGGTCCTTTAAATTTAATAATCAATAATTCATATAAATATTGCGTTTTGAGCAATAAAGTTTTAAAAATATTTCAGTTACTTTAAGTCTCATAGTATAATCTTTGAATTTGTCCTCATTTACTTTATGATCGCCAAAAATCAGTATTGTACAGTTAAGGAATGAGAAAAAACAACTTAGCTTCTTAAATCGTATGTCAGTAAGTTCGTTAGTTAATAAGTTAAACTGTTTTAATAATGGTGGTAAGAAAAACCTTTTGTGTATTACGAGCACAAATAGTCATTGCCGCTCTAGAAATGTTTGTTGTTCATCTTCAATTCTCGAGCGGCAATGACGTACTTTGCGCTCTTCATACACAAATAGCTATTTCTTTTTTTGGTAAACGCAGTACGTTGTCTAATGTTATCCCTCATAATGAATATTTAAAATCCTACATCTCCGTCAATTACTAACCGATTTTTATGAAATTTGGTATTTATTTGTGAGATAATTCTAAATTTGTTTAATTTTATTGTATTGATTCTTGCTTTAAGTGGCTTTAAGGGAGAAAGTATGTGTCAGTTTGCTGACACATACTTTTTCCACCACTATTATTACTATTATTATAAGGAATAGTTTATGTGGAAAAGGTGGTTCAGGAGAGTAAGACAACTTTAATTTAAGAATTAGTTAGTTACGAATATGCAAACTTATTGGTGTATGACATGAAAAATATAAAAAATTTTAACCAAATTAAATCTACGCCTACGCCATAAAAGTAAAGGTTATTTGAACGCAACGTTGGTAGGAGGTAGTTCATTATTGCCGTATTATAAGTGATTTAATGAAGGGTAAATCGGGGTTCAGCATAACAGGGCTTTACTAATTTAAGCACTAAATTACACTTCTTGTTTGGAAGCGAGCAAACCTATTAATTACTAACTCCACACCCTAACGTAACTGGAATTGTCTTTTCAAAGGACGTTGTACTCTTTTTCATCCTTAAATTCCATACTTACTATACGTATAATTTATTTATGAAGTTATAAAAATATTTAAAAAAATCCCTTTTACATTTATTTATCTTCCATGGGTATTTCAAAGCTTATTATTTTACAAATTTTCTTAGTAGTAATATTTTATTTTTATTCTTTAGTTACGTATTGGAATTTATAATATGAATATGTTTAGTAGCTAATTAATTTTTTGTCTCCTCAATAATAAACTGGTTTGAACAATTGAAAATAATTGATTGTTTAAATTAGAATTTATCACATCGCTTTGATTATGGCAATGTTTGAATGTGTGTAAAAGTCTAAATAATACAAACATTCAAATTATTCTTCTGACGTATGACGGAACCTTTCAGTGGATTTGTGGTGTTCTGTCCTCATAATATAAGGTGTCATCGTGTTAAGTAGGTTCAGAGTATTTCAGCGATACAATTCTCTAAATGTATCTTTACAAATATTATTTATAGCTCATTACATTTATTTCAATGTTAATAGCCATCTTTGTTTTTAAATAACCTAATGAATTTTCAGGTTTCTTTTATTGTGTAGAAGAGTTCATCTTATACCTGGATTATAATTTGTTTTAAAGTGTACATACATTCAGGACGAAATACAAATTTTCATTTTTAGTTTATTAAATTCTTACACACATCTATTGAACCCAAGGAACACATACCAAAGTGTAAAGAATACAGGATATATATTTGAGAAATAAAAACATAGATTACACTAGCATTTAATACGAAATTTATTTCGGTCCTATTAATTAATTTCATTCACTATCAAAGATTAATCGTAGTTGGGTTTACTCTCCTACGCAGTCTGGGATTGAGTTCTGATATCCGAGCTCGCTATGATTGGAAATCAAACCATAATTATATTACATTTAATCAGTCAAAACGAGAGTTCAATAATATCAAATGTTTAAGTTTATGTTTTGGCCATAAAAGCAGAAATAATGATTCTTAAACATTGAATACATCAACAAACAACAAGATTTGAGAAGATAACATGATATTACATCTAATCAGTCAAAACGATAGTTCAATAATATCAAATTTTTAAGTTTATGTTTTGGCCATTAAGGCAGAAATAATGATTCTTAAACATTGAATACATCAACAAACAACAAGATTTGAGAAGATAACATATATATATATATATATATATAATTCCTAAATGTGGTTTATTGGCAGACATAGAACATGTAAATAACCACATTAATTAATTACCAGATAGAAAATAACCAAAGGAAAGAAGAAATACAACGTTTAATTTAATTTAAACTACTGCTGGAAGTTCTTTTATCATGTTTATTGCAGTTTCAACCATCATGGGATCTGTTTATGTTGATTATAAAAGCTGCCTGTTGAGATAGCTTTAATCACAATTAAAAATGCAGTTTTAACAGTTTCAGCTATATATGTTAAGCCTGTTTATAAATATATCTTAAACAAATTCTATGTTGGGCATAGAGTAATGAGTTTTATTATACCTTTAGTGCATGTGACAAAACGCAAGTGCCAGACTCATAACAGAGACTGCTCTCTCATTTACACCATCGTCAACAGCCATTGTATGAATGTAATTGCTATCCCTGTCAAGCGAGGACAATTTCGCATTCACTCAAGTGTTCTATATATTGTTCATTTTGTCTAGGCTTTAGTGGGAACATTTTTATTTAACCATTATTTTTAACTGAGGATATCTTCAATGAAATCTATTTTGCATTTGCTCCAATCAATGCTAGTGAGAAATTCGAATGATCATTGTAAAAAAACAAAAATTCAAATAAATCAGTAAAAACATTTATACCAGTAATATAAAGTGTATTAATGTGTACATAAACTCAGGACAAAATACCATACTACAGAATTCATAGTCAGTGAGGACCATAGTTTGTAATTATGTATTAATGTAATTATGTATTATTGTAAATATGTAAATAATTGAACATAACTTTAAAACAGTTTATTTTCTAACATCAAACATGCTATGGATACTAATAGAACCTACATTAGTGTAGAGAATCGAGTTTTTACTTTGATATTCAAACTAGCGAAACTATATTCAGCGTCTTCATTTATAAACTGCGACTTTTATCAAAACTGTCAAGAGCCAAAGAATTTGCACACTTATTAACAGCTTTTTAAAATGATAATAAATAATAGAGTACAATTCTATTGAGAACGTTACACAAATAACAAGAAGTTAGTACTGAAAATTTAGGACATTCTATGAATATTTGCACGTACAAAAAAATTGTTTCAGTAATATGTTGGTAAAATTTAAAATGAAACAATAAAATACGAAATTACAATACATATAATAATTATAGGTCATTATAAATATAATTAAATATAAGTGTATTTATTTGGATTAAAATTATATTAGCTTAAGTATAGAAGGATCCTTTTTCTTGTCAGGATTATTTCTCTTGTTTTAGCTACACAGTAAAACGTCGGCTCTACAACCGAGGTCGGCGCCCCACGGCTTGGTTTTAATAAGCTCAGAGAACTCTTGACCCTTGGTAAATCTTGCGTAAAGTCTTTTAATAAAACTGCAACAAAAATGTAATGGTTTTTTTAACTTCTGCACTTTTGCTTTTCTTAGTTTATCAGTGTGGCGAAAATTTAATTTATACTTGTCTGGAATTTAAATTAATAATACTATCTTCTTTGTATGTTGTTTCGTTTTTATGCCTAAATAGATACATACAAAATATAGGTATAGAGCCTTAGAAAACGTGTTGTACATAATCAATCAAAACTGATTCAACTTATTATAAACATTTTAATAGCTTAGTTTGGTACTTTATTCTGGGTTTTAGTTTCGTAATATCTCACAGTCTAGGTCAACTTGCGACATTAACTTGAAATTCTCATGCACTAAATATTTTAAATATTCTAAACATTTGCAAGAAAATTTAAATAGTAGTGAATAAGTCACGTAAATTTTCATTTCATTTGATTTTGGTTGTAAATTACAAATTGTTAGCTGTTTTAATAAATCCGTAAATACAAGTGAATAAGCTAACATATCAGCTTGAATATTTATGCTGAAAAGAATATAATGCTTGTAAACGTTGCCAGGATGATTTATGAGTCACATTTAGAAAAATATCATGTCGAGTTAGGTGACAGTATCACATCTCCCTCAGCTTTAAGTCGTTGACTGTGGCATATGATATTCAACTCTTTAAAAAAATGTAAGTACTTAGCTCTTTTAATATAATTATTTGGTACCTACTTGTGAGTACTTTTTTGTAAAAACTATTCGCTCCTTACTTTAATTCGTGGTTATCGTACTTTGTACATTTATCAAAGAAGTTCTCATATTTCATAAACTTATTTGCATATTGAAACCAAAAGTTTAACAAACTACTTGAAACAAAATTAGGCCTAAACAATACCGTGGTATTTGGTTGGATGAATTCTGCATACACTGAAACAACTGAGTTATTTTTCGGTTATTTCTTTGAGTCAATTCAATTTTTTATTTATTCCGGGGTCTTTTGAACTGAAAATTTTGGAATTATACCACAGTGGTCAATATTCAGGAAATTTCAGATGGATGATTAGTGGTAAAAATCATTGTTTTCCATTCGAAATTCGTGAAACAAGTTCGTTATTTCTGTATATTGAGTTGCCAAATTGTAAATCAAAGTTCATCACAAAATAGGAATTTTGGTTTTTATAACACAAAAATACACATTCTAGTTGGGTAGTAGTTAAGTTATTTATTACTTACTCCACTTCCTAACTCCAAGTAACTGAACTAATCTTTTCAAAGGATGGTGGAGTCATTTAAAATGTTTGTCGTATACATTATTACGCATAATATTTATTAATAATGTTTAGTAAATGCTTTGAGCTGCTTAACATCAAACCATTAAAAATTATTTTGTGGTTTATTATTATGCATCATGAGTCAGAAAACTGTAAAGCTAAAGTAAAACTAATTCCACCTATCGGTAAAAAAAATCACTAATCAAATTTATTAATTTAGAAGTAATTGTGACTCTGCACCTGCCTCACTTTATCTTGGTACCGAGTTGTCAGAACCGTAACATGGAGTTCATTGTCGTTCATACTCAGATATAATTAAACAACCAGACGAGCCTTGAGCAAGTACATCGCCCCTGGTGTCGTCAATAATAAACACAAACCTACAAAGGAGGCCGACCCTTTGTTGGCTGGCTGAGTTGATCGTCAACTTTCGGGAGCAAACATGTTAATTTGTGCATGATAGTATTCAAGAATAATAACTGCACTTTCAAATTAAGTATCGCTTTTGAATTCAGACAAATTAATCAGCGTTAAAAAGGTCTGTGCAGAGTTTCACAACTTGAAACATAAGGGTTATTAAATGAATCAAAAAGCAAACTATAAAACATACATACTAAAAGATCAGGTGAATTATTTTTAAGAAATTAAAAAAACATTTATTACTCTACAACATATTTTGCGTATTCTTGAAACTTTATTATTATTTTCTTGAATAATGAAACCTATAGGTTTGGTTAATATTCTTTGAGGGTTTAGGGCTATGCACAGCTAGGTTTCAATAAATTGACATGTTCATTTCAATCCGTCAAAAAAGTGACTAAGGAACGTTATTTTTTATGTAGTTTCATAACTTTTCATCTTAATGAGATAAAATATACACTGAAACTGATTTCAACTTAATAAATACTTTCATCATTAGGCTAGAGTTTAAAAAAGTTAGTTCATGGAAAGAACTTATAATTATTCTCAAGAAGGACCTAAACTTTTAAACCACGAAATTTTAACTTTAAATACTATACATTACAGTTCAAAGGGGTTGTAAAGTCATGTAAAGGATCGCCACAAATCTGTTTTTAGTGCGGAATGCCTTGAGGAAATTTATGATCCTCTTTGAGTGAGGAACATCTCGAGAGTGAATCTGGCAAAAATATTACATCTGACACAAACGACTACATGTCGTTGCTCTATGTCAGGCCTTGATTTTCCTCAATAATCTCTTCTACCTTGCTTACATATTATTTTCAAGTTGTATATCATACTTATATTTCAACGTTAATGAGGCTCAAGATTAAGTAGTCTACAATAACAAAAGTAAATTTTGGTTTGAAATGTATTTAGTTTCTTTAAGAAATCACTTTCAAGTTTGATTGGATCATACTGTAAATGATTGTATTAGGTTTTCTTTTAATTACATCCTATTTAATTATATTCCGTGGTCATAATTATGACAAAAGGCTATCACATTGTTAAGACGAAAGTTAATAAAAATATGTTAATACTAACTTAAAGTTAGTCGTTAGGTTAGCTGTATTTTCACTAAATAAATGAAAATATTACATGAAATAAAAAGTATAAATATGTGTACAGTAGGCAATTTGTTTTAAATATATAGGGATTAAATTACAATTTATTGTATTAATAATACAAGCAACTATAAAGGTACCAAAAAATCTGTGTATACGTCTGAAAGGCAAGAGATTAAAATATTAGTTCTAACAAGGAAATTGGTTTTGGTTTTAGTTCTTAAATTGAAAATAGTTCTGTCGGACAACAATGTTGGTTAATTCGACCACTTCATTTATCTCATTATTGTTTAACTTTTGCCCCTCAGTTAATCTTTGCTTTAGAATACTTATTGTTTACTCAAGAGGAATGCTAGTGTATAACTATTGTATCACCTTGTGGTATTATTATATCCTTAATTTGGTTCACCAAATCAGATGTGTTTTAATAGACTCCTTTTTTTCAATGCAATTGAATTCATAATAATCCTGTCAAATTTTTTGGCTAAATAAGATGGTGCTTCTTTAAAGTTTGTTAAAGGTCTTATAGGGACATTCTCCTTATGAACTTTGGGCAAGACAGTGATTTTGGGTGCTTTTGGATTTGTTACCTTTTTAAATCTCTTTGTTATCATAAAAATGGTTATGACTCTTCAGTTATAGATAAACTTTATCACAGAAAAATGTATTAACAATACAAATAGATTTTTCTTACAGGTGAAATCAGATTCCAGAAAATTTGTTTCAGCCAGATGAAATGAAAAAATTCACACTGATGCCAATCCTATATATGATGATAATAATAAAAAGAAACAGCAGATCGACAAGGATGGCACACTGTAGTGATGTCAGAGGGCAAACTCCAACCCTGCAAAGTAACCTGCCATGATAATAACCCTAGTTCTGTGTATGTTCCCAACGTGTGCGCACGCTCGATAAATTAATGTTTAATGAATTTTGTGTAGTTAGTGTAATGTGTAGTATGAAACTGTCTGTTTTTATAAATAAAGTGACGCAGCTCGAAGAAATTACAAATGAGCGAAGAAAATAAACTTGTGAGAAATAGTTTGGTACTGAAGATGGCCTAGTGCCGAAATACGTATGTACCAATACAAATTTGTATTGATGACGTAAGTAAGAAAACTTTTAAGTTATATCAAATCAATCCGTAGCTACAAATCATTCATCATGCAACATATTGCATGCGTGGAAATTTGAAGACGCTCTAATTTTTGAATTATAGATTTAAATGTTATTCTTATTGTTTTACCAAAAACATGTGTGATTGCCCACAAAGCAATCACTTTACTCCCGCTAGGAGACAAATTATTACTTTACTCACGCATTAAAAAAAGGAAAAGGCGTCTAAACATAGCAGTTGGGGGAAAAGCTATTTAAACAGATACTTGTTAAGCTAAGCCGGCATTTAAAAATGATTAAGACGAGGTCGCACTACTGGCTACCTAGTTGTCGATAAAATAATATTTAAAAAATTGTAAATGTTGCACACAATACCTAGGACATTGTTTAATATTTCCTGTTGGTAATTTGTAACCAGCGTAACGTAACCACGCCTTGACGGTTAGTCAGTTAATACTTCCCTGTTTTTAAAGAATAGAGGGTCAAAATATTAAAATTATCCAGATTAAATTGCTGGGGGAAAGCAAAAGCTTTTAGCGGATTAGTGAGTTCCCATCATGTTGCTGCATAACGTAAGACTTCAAGATCAGTTTTGTTATTGCTAATAAATAGTTGCCGAGCACTCTAGATGTTACAGAAACAGCACAATCCAATCAATGTAATGACATCTTTTAGTTTTATTATCTAAGTTATTGAGGTTCGATTAGGGAAACCTGAAATACTCCTAAAGTTTTTAATTGTTGGTCAAATTGCAGCCTTGTATTCTTTTTCATCGGAGAGAAAAGAATTCCTGTGTTATTTGTTATTCATAATTACATATTATACTTTATTTTTATTGAAAATCTAAAATTAATTATTTTTATTCAATTAACTGTTGAAAAACTTCAATAAAAACGCAATTCCTCATATCGATTTAGGGTAAACGGAGGGCGTAACTACTCGACGTAAACTTTTAAGTCGACTTGATTCTTCGTAAAACTTCTAGTCAAGACGAGTATTGTAAAATTGGCTCGAAAAAGCTCGATAATTCATAGAATTTTACATGCATGGTCTTAGAGATTCGCCATACCTGGTAAACAAGTAACTCTATCGAGGGAGGGGCTGACGTCACGAGGGGGAGTGACGTCACAAGTGAAAGTCGAGGATCACTCTTCAAATCCTCAGCTCTTGTGACTTCTTGTTGTATCGAATCGGATATTTCTCTGCACCCATAATTTCAATTCTTCCTGTGAAAATATTTGTAATTAATTAGTGTTTGAAAACCGTCTCATTGAGTGCGATTAAGACTTCTATTTCATAATATGATATTATAGGTTTGGTATGTTCCAATTCGGAAAAATATTACTTTATAGCTTTTGCATTCGTTTTTATTTTTAAACATTCGAAAAGATCATTTTTCCAGTATTCTTTTAATCATTAATTCTCCAGCAAATATTATGTTAGAACCATAAACATAAAGAAATCAGAGGTAGGAATAACCATAAAACAATGCACAACTCAGTCTAAGGATTTTACTTATGAACTCCTACTTGCCCTCCTGAAATACAAAGATTCCACCCCCTCTGTCATGACTCGTTCGTCAACATTGCTCTTTTGAACTTTCCTTTGAAAAGCGCCTTGCTTTAACTTACCTGTCAGACAGCACAATGGTAAGTTCAACCCCTCGCCCTGAGGGGACGGGCTGTTCAATGTAGCATGCAATTCATGTCTTTTATTAGGGAATCGACTTTAATGAAGCGGTAAAAAGTCATCACATCATAAAATTTCAATAGCCCGTCATTTCTTTGCCTCAAACATGTTCCCAATTATGTTTCTTTAATTTTAATTTATATTCTCGATACTAAAATCTATACAGCCTTAGGCTACTTTAGGCAACTTAGGCTACTTTAAATAGCTCTTTGAGGATTGTGTAAAATAATTCCAACCAAAACCACGACACCAAAGCGACAGAGACGTGATTTATTTTGGTTATCATTTTTTTATAAAAACAAATTTTGGACGTAATACACCAAATAATACTATAACAGTCGTGTTTCTAGTTACAATATAAAAATCCTTAACCAGAATTATTTCCTCAATTGTTTGAGTATTCATTATTATTTATTGTGTGTATATACCAGGGTTTTGTGTAATTCATAAAACGCAAGCTTTGTTAGCTTTTGGACTAGTAAAGACTTGTTTATTTGTTTATTGGTGGATTGATTCGCTTATCATTTATTTATTTCCTTTTTTTATAATCTGTTATTATCAAAACAGCACTGTGCTTCAATGGCTGTAAAACATAACTCAACATGTAAGCCTTAAAATCCTCAACCTTACATTTTATAGCTTATTAACTAGATCAAGCTATTAAGTCCTAAATACTATTAAACACTTTATTCCTACCATAACAGGTAAAGAGTGGTTTCGTACCGCATCATCACACAAGGTAAGGGCTGTCTTTAACGCCGGCTGCTCAGCAACCTTACCCTCACCTTTCCACTTTTATGAAAATCTCTTATTTATCGCCATTTTAAGCAGCTCAGGGCGCATTTATTGCGATCGTGCAGCGTGAATAATAATCCCTATAAATCTTGGAAACTGTAAACTTAATGTTTTGCATCCTTAGAGGGGTTCTTTGCAATCTGAAGGAAAAATCTTTCTTCTTGTTATCCCCATTATGCCAAAAGCGAGTTTGATACCGTGGGTGGTTACATAGGAAAACCTATATTAAACATGACTGCAATCTTCATAACGATACAGTTAGTTTGAAAATGCAACCTGTTTAACAGTTATTGTTTTACAAACGGCGATGTTTTTAAACAGAATTGAAAACAAACACTCAGATTAATCAAAACCTGCACAGAAACTAAATAGTATTTTTTTACCACTACACTTATGATTCTCCTGCAGTTTATTATGTGGTAAGAGAATTTAACTGTATCTACATTTTTGATGGGCATAATTTATCGTCGTATAAATATATATCGTCGTACTCCCCTTTTTAAAAAGTTGAATATATTGATTCTAATGAGAGCTCCTGATCATGACAAACCTCGGAGTGGCAGCATTATAACTGTTACCAATAAAATAACTTTTTATGAGAATTTTATTTCAAGCCAATGTGCAACAGTAATATATATTATAAACCTTAAGACATAAAAATCCACTTTATGGCCTTAAAGCTAATTGATAACCATGACTGTGTAAAAGATTGGCAGTATTACTTAAATTTTTATAGTAATTATCTTCAAAAGAAACCAGTTACTACTTCTGATAAGTTAACATATTGATTCCTCTTGCTCCATCGTTACACATTTTTTAATTCGTATGGTAATAACAATTTTCTGAAATTTATTGTTTTACAGCTCAAACAACATAACATAAAACCCTTTAACATAACATAACACAACAGCTTTTAACATAACTTTAGTTTTTTGATACTTGATACAGTAATTAAAGATCTCTCACTGTTTGCTCATAATTTGTATGGCCAGTTTTTACAAGGTTTTTGCCACAGAGTAATGAGGCCTCTTCAGTAGGAATTCCTCGAACCGAATCTTTTATATTTCCAATTTCCGATGGTGTTAATTTGAATTCTTCTTACATCAATATTTTGGGCCAAACTGAGCTTAACTCAAGCTTGCTAAGACATTATAGGTTATGTAAAAAAAATGTGAAATTCATTACATGCTTTGATACGGTTATGATAATAGGTTATGACGCACTTTTCACATTTTCATGATACACTCTAACACGGTTTGCTTTTATAGACTATAACACATTTAGGCTATGAACACCGCACTGTATATATCGTGCTGGCACAGTTAGGATTTTGGTTTTGTCAAGTAATGGTTTGCCATGTGGAATATATGGGTCATTAACAACGGTCTTTTATTACAACAGGGCCTTAACTTTTCCTTTATCAAGTATAACAATTTAGTTTCTTTACACCAATTGTCCATTTCATTACTCCATCCTATGCTCTAAGTATATGTTAACTTTAACAAACACTTTAACATAGCCTTTTATCAAAACATTTTAGGATCGAAGCAAGCTAGAGCCTCCAACACGTCAACACGACCATGACGTCATCAGCCGCCACTTCCAAAGGAGCCGTCCCGCCAGCCGCCGACCAGATGTGCGGCTACGGCTCATTCCCTCCGCGCTGCGTCTCTGACCTTTCTGTCTTATCTATGCTTCTGATGTTTCATGGCTAAACCAAACATTAGCTAATGCTCCAGTTATAGGAATACATTAATTCTACTATAAATATACGAGAGATTTAGGAAGAATTATTGACTGAATTATAGGCATTTCAAATATGACTGTAGCCAAGATTGGTTAGGCGAATATCTCAATCTTTCAACTTACGTTATCTATCCTGAATTTTTTTAATATTCGCGTTTCAGCCATTAATAATTAAGAGCGTCGATGGAATAACCTACTGCCTACACCAGATTTCATTTATTTATCCGGATTTCCATAAAATATTAAAATATCAAATACCTGCTTCTACGTAGACCTTTTAGCGAATTTCCCCTGTAGGGAAACATCTATTACCCTAGGTCTCATGGTAAGACCTAAGCGCCAGACCATGATATCCTGAGTATGCAGGTCTGCTGCAACGGGGGTAATACTAATACTTATTTCACCTTCTTGAAGAAAGAACATGCTCAGTTTAATAATGCCTTCTTGAGAAGAAGAAACTAGTTGTTTTGAGCATTAAAAGGATGACTTGGGAGCAGGTATTTAAAACATTTTTCGTTATACTGCTTCAAAAACAGATGTTTTTAATACATATTTTCCGGACCTAAATACACTCTTTTTATTCTTAGGAATTAAAAGCTGATGTACTCGGTACCAGCTGACTCTTTATAGACCTAGGACTATAAAAGTCAAAAAGTGCCGAGTACGTCGTAATAATCAAACAAAATTCATTCGATTACAAATAATCGAAACATTCATCGTTATTATCGAAACATTCATTGTTGTCAGTTTAATCAATTTGTGAAACTCGCTCATTTCACCAATCGATTATTACATGCGTTCGATACGTCGAGAGTTGTTCATTGTTGTCAGTCTACCCTAACACAAATGAAACAGACAATCAGCTGATTGCTTCAAATAGCAAGAACAAGACGGTGGCATCCTTTGAAGGCATCTTTAAAGGTATACAAGCTGTAACATTTTGGTTTTCTCAAGTAGTTTACGTATTGTATTGAGCAATATAACGAAAAATATAGTTCATCACATGGACCTAAAGCTGCTTTTCGTTACTCGGTCATTTTTCAACCTCGGCTCACAGCCTCGGTTGTAAAACTTGACCTTGTACGAAAAGCGTCACTTTAGGTCCTTGTAATGAAATATACTATTAATACGCCAGACTCCCTCATTCTTTCGCTAATCTCGGATTTTATATCTAGCGTCAAATCCTGATCAAGTTCACACATCATACAAAACTCGAACAATATTGACTCCGATTTTAGTGTCTGCGTCTTCCACATGAATGAATGAATGAATGAAAACGTCTTTTATTTAGCCAGCGTTATTCAAAGTACAATGCTTTACTTTTCAATACAACTGTTGTCAAGTTATTAACTTATTAATAAATTATTATTAGCTTCTGTTCTTAAATTATTATTAATACAAATCCTTTAAAACCCCTTTTGAAAACTGCAAGGCTTGTCAATCTGAGGTCAATTGGAAGGGCATTGTAGCCTTGGGGTCCAAAGTATGAAAAAGCTTTTTTTCCAAGTTCTGTTTTGACCCTTGGCAAGTGTAACAAGCCAAGGAGCGAACGCTCACCTCAGACCTGAAAACCAGTTTCCTTCTTAGATATTTGGGACACTCCGTTAACAAAGTTTTATGAATAATGAGATTTGTTTGGATGTCACAGCATTGTTTTACAGTCAAGATGTTTGCCTTTGACCTATACTCGCTGATATGATCTGACTTTTTTAGGTTGAAAACAAATCTCAGAGCACTATTCTGAAGTCTTGTGAGAATATTCATCTTTTCCTGAGTAAGGCTGTTAGCAAAAGAGGGAAGAGCATAAAAAATAGATGGAAGGACTATAGCACGATCTATCTCAAGTTTGGTAGAAACTGGAAGAACAAACCTAAACCTATTAAACAATCTTAATTTAGCAAAAACTGTTTTACAGATGTGTCTCACATGTTCAGAAAAATTGAGCATAGAGTCTAATTTGACACCAAGAAATTTTAATGAATTACACACAGGTAAAGACTTATCATCCAGAAGAACTTCCCAATCACTATCCTTATTGCGTTGGTTTTGAACAGAGTAGTTTACGATTCTTAAAACCGAACACTTGTCAGGATTCAGCTGAAGACCATGATCAACAGACCATTGATTCACCCTTCTCAAGTCGTCATTCATGCAAACGATTGCCTCCGGAAATTCAGCCAACGGGTAAGATAACACAAGGTGCGAGTCGTCAGCATAAGAATGGACAGAACAGTGACTAAGTTGTGACTCAAGGTCGGCAGTGTATATCAGGAAGAGGATAGGGCCTAAGCAGCTGCCCTGAGGAACCCCGGATACTTTGGGCAAAAAACTTGAAACCTGATCGTTAACTCGAGTTTGTTGAGACCTATTATGGATGTAGGAAGAAAACCAGTCCACAGATTGATTATCAAAATGGTCAAATCTCAGTTTGGCCAACAGAAGATCGAAACTAACCGAATCAAATGCCTGTGAAAAGTCCAATCCAGCTACAATACTACCTCAATTTCTATCTCTAGCACAAATCAATTCATCCATAACATTAAGAAGAGCTGAACTAGTGCTGAAGCCTTTCCGAAAGCCTGATTGTGTTTCAGGAAGAACGTCCTCTGACTCAAGGAACGAAACTAATTGCTCTCCAATTACCTCTTCCAATATTTTGGAAAGCACTGGAAGAATTGAAATGGGTCTGAAATGAGAAGCACACGAAGCATTAGGAATCTACAAAGAATGTAAGTACATAATAAAAAAAAGTAGTATTAATGGATTCTGGACGACCAGGGGCTGAAAGCAATTAAACATCAGGATTGATGACGTAACGTATAAATTAGGTTTTCTACTTTGGAGACCTAAGTAGAAGTACAAGTACCTTTTATAAAATATAAGAAGTACAAAGTCATTATTAATACTGTATATTATGTGACTTTGGATCAACCATCAGGACCTTAAGTTTAAAAGTAAGCAAAGCAAACGTTTTAAATCCCATTACTATTTGAATAGCCGATATTTGACGTTATTTCACGTTATTTTTATACACGTACTTTTGGATAAATTCGGGGACCAAGATCCTACAAATTTCGGAACGTCCAAAGTTCAATTTTTAAAATACGCCCTCGTAGTTAAATGTTATGCATACACAATATAATATTAATATAAATAGGGATTGAAATATATTTAATTGATGAGAATAAAATCTACTCTGAAAATTTACATTGTAGAAGAATCGTTATTTTTTCCGTAAACGTGTTATCCTCCTTCATTGGTCTTGGAAACAGTCGCATACCCAACAGTATATTAAATGTGATTGTACATTTTCTTATTCATGACTTACGTCAGAGCTCAAATTCCTGCATAAACAGGGTGTGGCTTTATTATCCCTTCGTCCCCGTTGATATGAACATTTCATTATTTATCGTTCTTTAAAGCAGCTCAGAGCGCCTATATTGCTATTGCACGTCTCTGAATGGCATTATAAATCTTATAAACTGCAAAACTTGAGGTTTCGGAATTATAAACAGGATTTTATCCACAGGTTTCGACGAAACATTTCCTTAGAATATTTTTGAATATATAGCTCACATAACAAAAAACGTATCAAGAAAATACGAAAATGAGGAATATTGTGTCGTAAAGCTAAGAATACTATAATAAAATATCAGTAGCACTAAACTTGATCATGTAATCTGAAACAGAAAAGGTAGTGGTTCTTCAATGTCCAATCTAAAGTAATGCTATAAACTGTTTATTTTATTATGTATTTCGGGTGATACATTTTACATAGTTCTCTAGATGAAGTAAATCTCCAGTCACGTAGATATTCACAACTTTAAATATTTTGTGCGTTCCTTGATGAAAGCTTTTGTATTGCAGCTCTGCTATACATAGATACCTGTGTTTTTTTCGACCGATAAGTAAAATGTAAGTTGTTTTGTTGGTAATTTATTGAGGATTGTTTGAACACGAACTAATTTAACAGACTCCCCCTCCTCCATAAACAAACTTCTAATACAGCCTAACCCTTTCAACAAGCTACATAACATTGACAAATTTGAATGTTGATAAAAAAAAAGCTATCGGGTTAAGGTATGTTTTTCAATGAGAGCTAAATTTCAAAACAAGCCAAACAGCAAAAAAAGTAAAGAAGCATAAAATTTAGTCGTACCCAAAGAACTTTTACACGTCAACCCAGTCAATTTAAATTTTTTGCCTGGCAAAATACAAGTTTTTGGTAGTTTATGAACTATTACAACTTGTTTTGTACGATTTCCTCTTCTCTTTAATCAGTTCTTATCACTGAACCGTGAATTATTGACGTTCCACGAGGAAACCAGGAAAAAAATAATTTGGACTGTCCCACCGTTAAAAATGCAACCGATGCGGGGAAACAAACAAAATAAAATTACATTAGGCTCTGACATTTTTTGATTTCCTGTTACCGTTAATCAATGAAGGGTCAGTGGTGATGTGCTCAGCAGCCCTAACTGAATCACTGCCTGCGGGGATGATTAAAACGCTGCGTCCGGTCGTGCGACCTAACTCTGATTTAATGTCTTAATTAGTTAATCCACTTTCGTCGAAACGATCACTCAATCCAATCCCCTGGTTTGTTTACGCTATGTGCCTGGACTTCCTATAATTATCGTTTGCTATTCCTTTTCAAAAGGAACTTGAAATAAAATGTGGAAATAATGTAACATGATTGTAATGTTTTAAGAGAAATGTTTCCATGCTGAAAGAGCAAAATTTCTGGTCAACATATGGGATCCAGTTGTATTCACAAAGTTCAAGCGAACTTTGTGTAACTCTCCTTGTTTAGTTTAGGTCACTTTCTGTGTGCGAGTTTAACCTGTGTAAACGTTTTAAAGCTCAGAGATGTCTAAAATATATAATATTAAGGCATAAACGCAAAACAGAAAAATAACCAGTTAATTAACATATCGCTTAAAATTAGTTATATGATTACCATTATAAATTCCTAGTCAAGTTAATAAATAAACCACAACATGTTCAATATAATATTTTTAACCCGCCCTATAAATTGATTATTCAACTTTGCTAACTTCCAATAACTGTCTTAGCGCGGAATATTAATTATTTATCCAAAGTAGTGGCAATAATTGAGTTACACTGACCGACAGCAGAACTTGGAATATAATTGACATAAATTACTGTTCCGGAACTTGTTGAACTTCTTCATGTTGTTGCTAATATTAGCATCGTCTACAGCGTATATACATATTTTGGCTTCATTTCTTTTATCAGAGGTCTCAAACTGTTTAATATCTCTATAAGAAGTTCCTGCTTATACTAAACTCCTACTGAAAGATTGTTCTTCAGCGTTCAGTGCTTGAAATTTGTTTTGGACTCAGCTGTCACTTGTTTCTATCTAGAATCAATAAAATCTATCTAACAGAGGGTAGAAATAACGAAATGGGTGTTAAAATACCACTGGTAATATACAAACACAAATAATACTTTACTTAATCCATTACACGGTTAAAACGTAAAGTAGAAGAAAGCAGTGATTAGCACATGCTGCTACTATTTTTTTTCTTCTGACGCTGATCCAGTGAGTGCTGCGAGATATGTTAGGTTGTGATCTGAGGCGCTTGTGAGGCTGCAACAATATCATCTGATTAGCTTGGGGCTCCACTAATCCGCTAAAAGGTTTCCAACCCTCCCATTTTAATAGACGAGTTTTTATTTGTTCCGCCCTCTAATTTTATACCCCTCTGAGGGGAAGCCAGGCCTCTTATAAGATTATCAGTGATAATATTATTTTTATAACGAACCCAATGTTTTAGTTACACCATTTCAAAAAAGTGTGAAGATACCAGAATTGAAAAAAACTGAAAAATAAAGAATTAAAGCTCATTCTTGGAATGCACATTACGTTTATTATTCCACGTCCTATAACGAAAAAATTCTTAATTTTCAATGCATTTTATAATTTCAAATTATTTCAATAATTCCAAACCATCATACAATTCAGTGTTAAAGCACACCAATCACGAACTTTTAGCATTTTTCTGAGAGAATAGTTTTAAGAAACCTTTGCATGGTTATTTGTGCAATTTTAGTTTAGGCTATTAAACTTGAAAACAAGGAACAAACAAATTTGTATGTGTCACAAATTTTCGTGTGTCACAGATTTTTATGGATCACCTATCGTCACTCAAACAAATAAGTAAAGTAACTTATAACAAATTTAGCGTAGTTTTAAATGTCCAAAGACCCTGACAAAAGTATTTGGTTTCATTTCGCAAGTAAACTATAAACATTGTTTCTAAATAGATCCTAAACTCGATTTCACTTTTAAAATTTATTTTTAAAAACACTAATACATTTTTTGAACGATATAGATGTAAATATCTCTAAAGTTAAATAAGTATTTTTACTGACTTTTTTAAGAAATTAAGGTGTAAATTAATTTAAAAATCATGTGTATTACATAGTTGTAAAAATTTTGAGTGGACATATTATTTTATATCTGCGCGTACTGATCAACTTAAAGTAGGACACACGTTACGGCTGTCACCATTTTCAAACACTTCCTCCCTACTTAGTGAGAAACGTACATCCTACGTAAATTTAATCAGTGCGTGAAGACGGAGAATAGTGTGGCTATTCAATATTCATACGGTGCCGTATAGTTAATAGAGGCCATCTTTTACAATAGTTGTAAAAATGGGCAGAAATAAACTAAAAAAGAAACCATCTCACATCTTTATTTTGTTGTTTGTTTAACAACAAATTGTTAAATGTCATAATTCTAAACTTCTTAGCAGGGGATTTATTTCACAACTTGACTTTATTGGATAAAAACAATACTGCAGTCGACATTCAACCAATATAGAGCCTTGTGTAATAGCATGACATTTCTTCACGAAGCAGAAACGAAAGAGGGAGCACATCGAGTATCTTTAACTTAGTTACAGATAAAGTTAGTGAGTGGATCCGGCCACCACTGGTGTGTTTTAGATTCGATTGGTGTTCCTCAAGTGTTTCTTCAGGTTCTTAGATTTTTCTTTACATATACTAACTAAACTAATCTCAAGGCATTTATTAAGAGACAAACGAATTATTATAAAAAATAAACTGGACAATTGAATGTCGATTATTCTATCACTCACGGTCAGATAATTGAAACTTGGTGTGTAATGCAAGCTGAGCAAGGTTTAGTTTCAAAATAAACCCTGTAGAACGCATTTTTAAAGAGATATACGTGATTTTTCCTACCTTCAGAATATTAAAAGATCGAAATGGATCTTACACAAACCAATTAAAAATTACTACGCACATCCTCATTCTTCGCACGGGTTCTATAGTCAATTGTATTGTAATTTAAACATTGAAATAAATAATTTGAGAAATCTTCTTGATTTTGCTCTTTAAGTTGTAACTTATGTGTTGAAATAGCATGTAGAATGGCGTTCGTTTATACAAATTTGCCATTTTACATCGTTCAATTATGTTTACGTTTATGATTGTGTTTATGATGTTTATGTTTACGTTTGTTTAGAAGCCTAAGGGACACAGCCCTTAAAAACGTGATGAAGCAACAACCATACAAATACACTGTAACATTTTGAATTATTAATATTAGAAGTGCAACCTTAACATGTTACTTTACATTAAAATGAATTAAATGATGTTTTTGGGCCGTCCCATCTCATGTTTATAACACATCTCATTTATAAACACACTAGTTTATAAATGTGTTTTTATAAACTAGTAAAGCAAGGTATATTTATAGAAATATACGAATAGGAATCCAATGATGTCGAGGACCGTGCGTCGATACCACATTCTGTAGGTGAGATGTGCGTCGGACTGCGTTGTTTAAGGTTTTCTTCACAGGGGCGCTTCCGGCGTGGCAACTCGCCATTTATGAGTAGCAGTAGAAAACTGTCAGACGCCAAAGCACTCCTGCACACTTCACCTGAATATGATGTACAGGTAAATCTAATGATTTCGATTAGATTTTGTTCTCTCATTTACAATTAACACTTCTGGACTCACGTCAATAACTATGGATCATATGTAATATATTTTACGAGGTCCATATCAGCCGCTACATAAAATTAATATCTGCTATGTAAAACAAACATCCGGAACTAGACATGAAGCAGTTGATATGAGCAGTCTGCAGCCGAAGAAGTGTTTCCGTCGCTCGGGGGTTGGATGCATTATTGACAACTCCAGCAGCGAGGGAGTAATGTTAACGCTGGCGGTGCTCGATGTTCGACGCTCCAACGTGTTTAATTATCTTCGCGTTCAACAATCGATGCACACCATGTTCAGACTTGTCATCTCAATCTTTGACCTGTAATGTCTAAAACGGAAACCCTACTGAATAAAATCATGGAGGGTTTAGCAATAATATTATTTCTTAGTCCAGTCACTGAAGTTATTTAAAAATCATTTATATTTTAAATTATTTTTAACTCATTGTATTTCTTTCAACCATACCATACTAATATGCGTTTTACAACGAGTCTGTTAGTTTCATTTGAAAGATCAGATATACATCGTGAGACAGACAGTAGGATCAATGTTAATAATGTGTTTACAGGAAAAAAATACATTTTTTTACTATTCCAAAGCTCTGTTATTTTTATAAATTTATAAACCTTTCAATAATTTTATTTTTGCTGGTTTTCTTTTCGATGCAAAAGACTGTGATGTCACAACATGAAAATATTATTCATCGAAACTGAAACCCATGAGTTCATAGTTAGTTAACTTACAACTATTAGGTTTTTTTAGCTTTTACTTCTACTTCAACGGGTATTATCATTGTTGTTATTTGTGACAGTTGGTGTGTCTTACTTGAGAAAACATGGTATGTTATGACTTAATAACACACTTACTTAGTGTCTAGTTAACTTATTAATCCAAGGGCCATTGGTGCCCCTTATGGAAGTCCCTCTCTTTGAGTTTGTTGTTTGAAATTAGTTTGTCTTAAAAACTGAAAAACAATTTAATATATTTTAGCTTGAGAGATAATCTAGTCTTTGTTGTGTGTAAAACAGAAATCGGTCCAATCTACATTTCAATTCAATACTTTGAGGGTTATATATCTATAAGGAAGAGAAAATATTCAATGCCAGAAATTTAAACTATATATGTTGGTGTTATCGAAAAATATACTTATAGAACTATATAATGCATTTTCTTAACTTAAAAGCCAGGACTCTGCCAATCTCCGGGCGAGCTTTAAGTCGGCGGGAGACATCCGTTAACTTTGTTGTAACTCAGTTACCGGCCACTTGGAGCGCTGCTGTCGCTAGTTTGTCCCAATTACTTTCATTTATCTGATCAGGGCCACAACGCTGTGGACGTCTAAGTTATTGGAGAACGTTTACCAGATTACTAGAAAATAAATAATGCGGAGAGAGAAAATGCAATAAGAGTGAGATATAAACGAAAACTATTTTGAACTAATGTTTTTAAGTGTGTAGGGCAGATGTTTTTTTCTATATTTTTATTTTGGTGTATCTTTACAAAAATCTGGCCAAGTGCAGGCCCCTTTTAATCATGAAATTGGTTTCTCTCTAAAAAGTGTAAGTAGTTTTCTGACCAATAACTTATTGGCTAAAAGTTATCTTCTGAAAGAATATAACTACCAAACTCGTAAGCAAACCCTCCCATTATTTGAAAAGTATATTTGAATAGCTTAATCATAATGCGTGTTGAATTATATATTTAAGAAATACAAATAATTGCATTTTGGATCATTTCATTCATTTGTCAAAATTATGCGAAAGCGCTGGCCTTACCAAACTCATGTTTGACATTGAAGACAAATTTGTATTTAAATACGGGAAAATTCACCAATAAATATACTTATAATATATTTATAAAATATTATAAAATATATATATATTATAAAATATATTTATAAAAAATTATATAAGCATAAAAATAACATATAAAAAGAATATTTTATATGAGAGAAAATGCAATAAGAGTGAGATATAAACGAAAACTATTTTGAACTAATGTTTTTAAGTGTGTAGGGCAGATGTTTTTTCTATATTTTTATTTTGGTGTATCTTTACAAAAATCTGGCCAAGTGCAGGCCCCTTTTAATCATGAAATTGGTTTCTCTCTAAAAAGTGTAAGTAGTTTTCTGACCAATAACTTATTGGCTAAAAGTTATCTTCTGAAAGAATATAATTACCAAACTCGTAAGCAAACCCTCCCATTATTTGAAAAGTATATTTGAATAGCTTAATCATAATGCGTGTTGAATTATATATTTAAGAAATACAAATAATTGCATTTTGGATCATTTCATTCATTTGTCAAAATTATGCGAAAGCGCTGGCCTTACCAAACTCATGTTTGACATTGAAGACAAATTTGTATTTAAATACGGGAAAATTCACCAATAAATATACTTATAATATATTTATAAAATATTATAAAATATATATTATAAAATATATTTATACAAAATTATATAAGCATAAAAATAACATATAAAAGAATATTTTGATAGTTTGAGATTTTATTTGATTAATACAGATGAGTCTTACAAATTCCGGTCATCTTTAGTCGCATTGAGCAATAGAGGGTGTCAGAACAGATTTCATGAAATGACAATATTGTCCAGTTCTTGTTTGTCTGACGTCACGGCGCTCTTGTAATGTAATTGCCAGATGTGTAGGCCACTGATTAACACATTCCATCTGAACAGGAAATTTAGATTTTCTGCTCTTATGCTCTTATAGGTCAACATATTTGTGCATCCAGCATCTTGACAATAACTGGTAAAGTTTATTGGATAATTGACGGTTGATTTGCTTCTGATTGGTTAAAAACTCTAACCATCTTGAAAAGTGCCAGAACAATATTGTTTCTGAATACTTACAAATCAGTCCATCCGTCTCAGCACGTTTCATAGTTTGAGCTAGACTTTGGGTTTAATATAACCTAAACTACACACTTACACGCTTAGCTCGTCCTATCAAAGCAGGGCAGACTTTTTTATAAAAGTTTTTACGTACCAACCTCAAGCCTCAACTATTTTGTTTAGGACCACAAAAAATTGTGCAAGTTTTCAAGCTAATGATGTATATGACTTATTAACAAATTTAAAACAGAACGGTATCTTGTTATCTCATAACCTAATATGTCAACAAAAGTTAGCGTTACAAAAAATATTAAAGAAATGTAATGCATGTTAAAAACATATTTTCTTATTATTTGTATAAAATGAACAGACTTATTACAAACTATTATAATAAATTGCTTATTTCCAATACCTATACAAGGTTTGTAAGCCCAACGAAGCATTCAACTGGGTAACAAAGGATGTTACGAATTATTGAATGGGTTCAGCAACAAAAATGATGTGATATTTAGCCTTTGTGGAACAGCCAATCACGAATTAATGTGCTCTAAAATTCAATTATGTCGATAATTAATTTTCTCAAAACTATATATAGATGGTATATTATTCGCAACTTACTCAAGCATTTTAACACATTGTTTTAAGCTTTGCCCGTCGCCATGGGCCAATAGGCCTGTCCGGCGATCTGTAGACAGCGAGGTAGTGTAGCGGCTACATGGGCTATGAAGAAGTGACCGCTTAGGATGGAAGAGAGATGGATTATGTTAAAATAAGTCTTATTTTCCTTTATATTTTCTCCTTATATGACTCGAGGACCTGCATTTAGTAAAGTAAAAATAGATTGACCTGTACACCCAGGTTGTGCTATTATTTTCTTATTCTATTCAGCTTTAGGAAAATGCTGTTTCTATTAACCCCAAGTCTTTCAAAATTATTACCAAAAACTTGGAAAAACGCTGAAGAGAAATTTACCGGTTTGTTTCTACGCTTTGGAAACAAATTAAATTAATTCCAGTATTAAAAATATGATTTTAAATAAAACATGACCGGTTATATATGTGCATTCTATTGCAATGTACATATGTAATGTACAAATCATTGGTTTGATTTGAGTTTTAAGATAGTTAATTTATAATTAAATTTTTATTGCCAAAACGTGATGCCCTTTAATTTTATCGTGACTCTTTAACTAAGTAACATCGCAATAAAATAAGGAGCTTGAAGTGGCAATACTAGGAATCCAGAGCGGCCTCTGGTTGTTTATAACTAAATTAGCAACGATTTGGAAGGGAGATTTAACCGAAGGTTTCAGCACTTTGGGACCAAATTAAAACTAATTACTTTACTGAGTATATGATTTAACATAAAAAGGTTCTGTGTTTAAAAATAAAAGTGTACACTACGTTTTAATGCAATGCACTTTAACAAAATGTTAGTTTGGTTTTACTTCAAGGCAATAAATAAATTAATTGATGTACCTCGTACACGAGCCACGAGCTTGTCCCTTGAACAGCAAACCTCTTCTGAAAGTAATAGTTTTCAAGCAAGAGAGTCTCGTAATCGTTCCTCCCCGCCTAGATTAATTTAATTACTGTTTAGCTTTGCTTACGATCTGTAATAATTCTGTTACAACTTTTGGTAACAATTTCAAGTGTAAAATTTCATAGTGTCAAACATTTCTGTGTCAAACATGTCAAACAATTCATAGTGTCAAACATTTCTTGATAATGTAATGCTGTGGACTGATCACACTAATACATTGAAATATCTGTAAAATATTAACATGTAACATGAAATTACTTATTTCAGCCACCTATATTAGTTTTGACAGCATTATGTGATAGAAAACACGAGTTCTTTAGTTTATGTTTGCTCCCTGGAAACCAATTTGCCTAAATAACTCCTGTTAAAAGCATAATTTCAAGTTGAAAGCAGCTCACCCTGTTGGAGAATACAGCAACTATACGCCCTCTTTCAAATCCTGGCTGGCACAAAAGTTGATACACGTTTTACTATGGCGATGAAAAGTCTACTTATGTATCCAAAGTCAATGATTAGTACATAGAAGAATTATTTACACAAATAGCTGCATTCTTTGCGTAAAAAAATTGAATATTACACTTTATTTTATTTTTATAAATGTTAAAAGGATGTTGTGATAAGCAGCGAGGTTTGACAGACGACGAGACACGCCGGCATCTCAGAGGTAATATTTTACTGACTCGCGCCAGATGCTACTTGTGAGCAGGAATAAATTGTACTTTAAAGCCTATCTTTATTATAATAGTCAAGATCCTGTTACGAAAAATCTTAAAGATATTAAAAACACCCTCGTCTTAACAGATCTTATGGACTTAGTAGATTTCCTAAACCTTTTCTCTATCTCTATTTTATAAAAATAGTATATATTAAGGAAATTAAGTATTATAAGGAGTTTATTTTATTTAATTGATTTATTTACTGTAGGCATATGTTTCTAGATATATAGAGGTTCAAAATAAAGAAAATAAATTGAATTTTTAGTACTGATTAATTGTGATTATTCTCTAAAGTTAGGGTTGCTAAAATAAACACCTACATTTCTAATTAATTAACTAAAATAAATAAAAAGTAAAAAAGAACCAGATAACAGTATTAAATTTACCTCTAACTTAATTTTTACATTATGTGTTGTTGGTAATCAACTGATAAAGTAATTTAATTGATCAAATTCCCTTTACAAATCTGTCTATAATTACTCAATGCATAGCCAAAATTTCAATGTATTTAAGAAAGAAAGTACTTAAAATATTTTCCAAAAGTAAAAAGGCAAAAATATTTTTTAGTTTTGATTTTTTTTCAAAGAAAGAAAAAAACCAACCAACCTTTCCATTGTGAACAATGTGGACGAGTGTCTTCATCGTCCAAAGTACATACAGGGTGTCAAACAGTGCATTAGGCCCATGAGGGTAGGTACGTCTAGAGTTACTCCCTCCCCTACTGTCAACCCTCGGTTCTACTAAGTGTATTGATGTATTGCTCAAGCGTCCACAGACCTCCTTACATTGCATTGACAGCAATGACGTTAAAGGTTCTAGATTTAACAAGGTAATCAAACTTTGAGATATTTGTGGATAAAAATAAAAGAAATCATCAAAGAGAAATGTACATGTTCATTTTGTTGCCCATCCCACATGCCCCACCGCTTGATAGGTTCATGTTATAGCTTTTGCAGCTTTTTGCATATAAATTACCTTATTTTTGTGACGGAACAAAGGATGATAGCGAACTAAGTTTAAAACTGTAATTAGTTTATTTAAAATGGCAATTAGCCTAATACACGTGCCCTTAAATGTTTGTAGTATTCGTTACCAAGACTGTATTGTAATGATTCTTTACTATCTCCATAGCTCATTAAACAAATTTTGATTTCTCGAATAAAATAATTTATATTTTAGTTACAACTTAATAACTTAAGTTCCTCATTGAGAGATTATTTCAATAATTTCACATCGAGTATAATTTTTATTACATATATGATATCAAGTTGTTTTCAGATGTTTTTATGATTTTCTTACATTCTGTTATAATTTTAAAAAAATTCTTCCTCCCAATAGTCTTAGGTGTTGGAATCAATAAAACTGCATTGAAGTCATTGCTATATATATTGAAGTCATTAGTTATATTGTGTTAGTTTACATACATACACATACATACATATACATACATATCCTCTTAGATCACGTAGATTTGGAGGTCAAGCATGTGGCGAGTTACATCATAATTAAATTGCCTCGATGACTTTTACTTTTTGAACTTGATCTAACTAAAATCCATCATATGAATTTCAAATACAATTTTTTCACTTTTAATAAATTTTACTGAATAATATTGTTTGGTAGGGGAATCTTCAAGCATAAGTAGCAGAATAAATTTACTTGTAATTCGAAAGGTAGGTAGGTAAAACATTTCAGTAACAAATAGTACTTAATTATTTTCATTTCTAAAATACATTTAATATAGTCCTTTATCTTTTAAAGTTTCAAATGTAAGCTTGAAGGATGATTAAAAAAATAACCTAATCCGAAATATTAATACATGTGGCTACTACATACAGTGTGAAGCAAGAGCACAGCTGTTTTGGGCAAAATAATTGGATTATTTCAGGGGTTCAAAATTGGAATGCAATTTAAGCCCTTTGACGAGTGCGAAGAACTAGTTTTGTATAGTTCATTTATAATATAATTCTATCTGTGTGCCGTGCAACGCCACGACTTCCAATATATATATGCCACCAAAAGTCATTAGCCGCCGTGATCCAAAACCGCAGTCCTTGTCGGAACTTTTGTTGACCGTTACCCTCTCTTTTCCGGTGCCCTCTCGAACTCTCTTTCTTGTCGACCTGGACGGCCTTGGAGTGACATGGTGTGCAAAATCGTCCGCAGACCCGGCTTAATTTCTACCGACCGTCCGAAGCTCACCATGAGTGCTTAAGTACCTTAATATTAAGGGGGTTAGCTAGGGGAAGCAAGGTTAGGGTGATTTTGGTAAATTCAAATAATGTAGCCGATATAAAATAGTATTGGGGCGTGGGCCTTCTGCCCACGCCAATGTTCTGGTCACATGTTAGGATTATTTCATTGTAAATCCGTAAATGGCTCAGTTCCAGAAAAAAAATTATTCCCTACAATAAATTATCAGTTTAGCCTTGGCTTGATATTCAATAGTTTAGGTAGGGAATTTGAGTTAGAATCATGAATTTAATGAGTTAGGTAACTTGTCAGTACATGATGTCCGTTTTGGTAATTGTTCCAATCTTTAGAATTTAAGTAGTTTAGGGTCCATCAAAGCTGGTTTACGGCAAGGTCAATATGGCAGACCGATCCTTCCTTTGGGTATATCAAATCGCTTCCAATCCTAAAACAATATCCTATTGGTAGATCCTCCAGTTTAAGTTTCAGTTCAATAGTAATCCCGGTTCCATATCAGTACAGAGTTCTCCTTCACCACAATTTTCAGTTTGCATATCCTTTATTTCCAGCACCTAATCCAAATTAAATAACTGTTACCGGCCTGGGAAACTCCACACATCCTAATCATAACCCATCCTTGGCTGCACCACCATCACACCATTCACCCCCCAAATAGAAATCTGCTACATCTGAAAGCACTATAACCCTGATAAAACTATCAGGTTGTCAATAGATTAGTTAAAAACAAACCTGTTTTAACAAAGTTATATAATTATCGCCTTAAAAATTGTACGGTAAAAAATAATAAAAACATTTCCTTTGACAATTCAATTAAGATGTTAAGAAGTAAGATGTTCATATCAAACCCAAATCCCCCCCCCCCAGTTTGCCAACAGCCACTCTTTACAACATGTTAAATAATTTAAAAAATTCCAAATGCAAATCCTTAGCTGAGAACCGTATAACCCAAATGATTAAGAGAGTCGCACTACCGCAGACAGCGCTGGCGCCAGCAAAAGGTTGGGGATGAAATATACGTGGTTCGCCGACCTATAGTTCCGATAAATCAGATTACAGGGGTCCCTTTCTGGATAAAATACGGTTTTTTTACATTTGAGGTCATACTTTTTGCCTCCGTACTGCTTTTGTTTGCTACACAACACAAACAAAATTGTATGATTTATTTATTATTAATCTTTGCGTGAATGGGCGCAGTCATTAATTGGGTCTCCAATATTTCTTATAACTTTAAGAAAAACAAGCACAATTTGTATGTTTTATGAGTCCAGTTCTTGAAAATCAAAAAATCCATTACGCTCTCCGCGTGGCATATTAAAATACAACTTATTTCTTACCACGTATACTACAATCAAAATAATTTTTAGCTTCACGTACACTGTTTTAATTCAAGATGTGGTTTTGTTGATTGCTTCTTTGATTAAAAAGCCATGGCTTTAAAGCAATGTAACCTTGAAGTATCTTCTTTCTTTGTGCCTTGAAGCTTCTATTGAATTAAACTTTTATAATTATGTACATGTAAAAACTAATAGATCTTACAGTCACCACCACTTTGCATGTATACATGTTGCAAGGAAACGCAAACACATCACTGCTATGATACATACTAATTAAAAAACTGTGTTCTGTTGGAATATCACAACACCGAGATTATAACAATAGTTTCAAACGGCAATGTAAATATGTTTTGTTTTAGTTTAGTTTTGTATTTGTAGATTGTATTTGTATTTTTAGGCTTTCTTAAACAGTGTATAATAGAACTAATTATTGTTTAGGACCAGAACAAAAATGGTAACAATTTAAATTAAATCTCGAAACTAGAATTAATTTTTGAGAATATTTAATTGCAGGAACATCACAACACCGAGATTATAAAAATAGATTCAAATTCGCAATGTAAATATGCTTAATGTTATTTTTCTAGATTTGATATTGTCAATTGTTGCAAATACGCTTAATATTTTCCATTGATATTAATCCTCCACAAATGAGCAGCTCTTCGACTGACGATGGGCACACTCATCGCTGGACTACGTGCGCCGGCATACTGATAAGATCTGTATTGTATCACTCTTCGTCCTACGGCCAACTGCATGTCTCTTGCTCTACACAGCATTTATGTCGTTTTTCAATCAGTGTTTGCTTCTTAAATACTCAAAATATAGTTATTCTATAACATTTTCTCAAAAGAGCCTCACAATGAACAAAAATTAGTGTCCTTGAAATAAAAATTATTTTTAGGTGAAAACTAACTCTCAAATGAAAAAGTTTTGTATTAATCTATTTTATAGACTATAAGTGTATCTAAATTACGTAGATAAAACATTGACAGATATTATTAACGAATCAGTGAATTAATACTTATTGACGAAATAACTTATAAATAAAAAATAAATTAAAAATATAATGACTCAACAAAAGTTAAGAAAGGTAAAGACTGAATGTTGAATCAAATGTTCAAACATTTTAGCAATTCAAGCAGACAAAAACTATGATATGTATACATTCTTCCTAGTTCATTATATTTTAATTTTTGATATTAGATATAAACTAAAAACCCCCACCCCTTTTTTAGTTTTGTTTTGTCATGATATGTTTTGTTTTAGTTTTGTTTTGTTATTGTTTTAGTTTTATTATTTTAGATTATTTTAAGCAGTGTACAGTATTACAGAACAAATTATTGTTCGGGACCAAAAGAACAATTTTCAACAATTAATTTCAATTAAATCTCGGAACTAGAATAAAATTTTGAGAATATTTAATGACAGGAATATTAAAACACTAAGACTGTGACAATAGTTTTAAAGTCGCAATGTAAATATGCTTAATATTATTGCTCTTGTATATTGCACCTCTTGGTATCGTGTTTGGCCGGAAGCGGAAGTGCGGCTGCAGCTGATGAGGACGCGGCGCCGGATATTGCCACTGAAACTTACCGCGAAACCTTCAGCCCTTGTCAATATTATAAAGAGTCTATATAAGAAAAGATTAAAATGTATATAATTGTAACTGTAAAATTGGCCATTACCCATATTAACTTTCTTCAATAAGAATATTTTCGTTGCTTATGTACAATAGTTTCAAATGAACACCTGACTTTACGGCACTAGTGCGGAGAAAATTTAATTTCAATCTCCTTATGTCGTCCCTGAAATAGATGATTATAAGGTATTAAGGTAGTGTAGTAAAAACTAATACATAATCTTACTTTTCATCATAATACCACCATTAATAAAAGTAAAATATAAATAGAGAGATTGTTAAGATATGCAAACATTTTTAAATGTATTCCTAAAAACTCATAAGCATCAGCTTGTGTATTTTTCATTTAAGATTGCATTTAACACCAGTAATAAAACAAAACTATTTTCAATCTACTATGGAAAAATGGTCCGTTATAAATTATATTTAAGAAAGGTTTTTTATATTTCTATATTTTTTATTCGCATCCTGATAGCAAATATGAAGCAAGATGCATTTTTAAGCCTCAGATGTCAAACAAATACTTCTAAAGGGTTAAGTGATGAGACAAAAAAGCTACGATTATTCTCGATAGCTTATGCGTACTATAATATAAAAATTCCTAGAATGAATTATTTAAAACAACCTAAGTTCAATCGTACCCTAATCCGAATAGTAAAAGACCAGCAAGATAGTAAAGATAGAATCCTTCCAACTGAATAAAAATTGCAGCAATTTAGTGAGCCAGCTGTAGCCATTACAGTCGAATCACAAGCATTTGTCAACTGGCTGAATCTTAGCTCTTGAACTCTACTTCTCCATTCAAATAAGTTGAAAATTTTTCGAAAATATAAAATATCTTGCAGAACAGGAAATCTTTGTATTGGACAAGTATCCATTCGATTTAACCATTGGCATAGTTATAAACTTAGATTTACTATCAGTTAAGTAAAGTTATAATTTTAAGCGTATATTACTTACAAGGAAACTGAATTTTTGGTAGTGCAATACTTACTTGACAAGAGCACTGAACTCAGTGATTCTCTGGGTCATCAAAAAGTAATGGAATATTACAATCTTTACTGGACATTTTTAACAATTAAAATAAAACATTTTATCCATGAAGATTTTACCCATATTATGGAAAATTTCCACTTTTGTTTAGTCTGTATTACCGTCACAATTACACAAAACCCTACTTTTTAATTTGAAGTAAATGATCGTATAATATCTTTTTTACGAACCAAAACCTTTATGGTCAGTAGGGGGTTATTGGGGCTACCACCGCGAGGAGGAGCAGAGGAGCATGACGTCACAGGTCACGTGACCCCCCCCCCCGAGACCACCCACGACGATCTGATTAATTATGCAAATTAGGTAATTAATATGCAAATGAGGTAATTAATATGTAAATTAGGTAATTAATATGCAAATGAGCTAATTAATATGCAAATGAGCTAATTAATATGCAAACTAATGACGTCAGCCCCCCCCCCCTATTGTGCAATAACTTTCTTTGGTGTTGAGAGTCATTCATCAGTTTGACACGGGTTGACAAGGCTATTAAGAGAAGAAAGGCGGTATGTTGATTGTAAAGGAAGGGTGTCATTGTGTCGTGACATTGACGAGGGTTGAATAGGAACATTTGTGTCTCATTAAGTCGTGAATAACGGCTATTATCGCGAACAATAAGCTTCTAGAAGGATCTAGAAAGATCTGGAAGGAACCTTTTCGAACATATAACAATAAGGAACGACGCATTAGTTCTCGGAATTGTCGGTTTCGCTCCCCACCCTTGTGGCGCACTGCTCTACCTTCAGTTTGGTTTGGGAGCTTGTCGACGACGGTCAGAAATCATGGACTGCTGGGACTGCACCATCAGCGACGAGGTGTTGATTCGAGCCTGCGTCGAAGCCGAGAGGATGGAGGAGGACGATCATCAACCAATTAACAACAACTGGATCAACTGGAAGAATGAAGAACCTATTTTTCCACCGGAATATTCAGATCTGGATTGTCGGTACTACATCCCGACATTGACGGCAAAACTGGATGAATTGGAATCCGAGATAATGTGGCGGAGCGAACGCATCCATTCTATCTGGCAGTCACCACCAACGGACGACAACCTGGATTACTATTTTCAAGATATGAATTATCTGGACTTCGAGTACCACATTGAGTACGAAGAAACCTGGCTACCCATTGAAGCTGAACAACAGTATTTTAACCAGGTTTTGGAGTATTACTTCCCCGACGTCTACCACTTCTGCAGACCCCGTCCACTCTGGTGGTGGCCAAAGGAGAACTACATGGCTTGGCTTCAGAAATTCAAAGAAGAACAAAAATAATAAATAAAACATATTTCCCTTTATATCCTTCACCTCCATCCTATCAGCGAAAAACAAACGGCCTTTCTAAAGGCCACCCTAAACTTTTAGAGTAGTTAGAATCAAATTTAAATACCGTACACCCGCGCACGCTCGATTTCTTTCCACCTATGACGTCATCAGTGACGTAATTCCTTCCAGTTCTCCCTCGAACTTTCTAGAAACATCTAGATTCATTCGACTATGACAACCGAATATGCAAGGATAATCATCGATATATCGTTTCGAAAAATTATTCATATCGAGTACAAACGGAGAAGTTTACGTGAAAGAGTACTGATTAATAGTATGTTATGTGTGGCAAGACATTCGTTTACGAAAATTATGCATTGTAGTTCAGAATTACACCGCGAGAATGCACAGGTGCTTGAATACGATTACACGCACTTAGAGGACAGCGCGTAACGTCAGTCGAGTGTGTGCAGTCAGTGCGTGCGGACGTGTTTCGTAAGTATTATGGCGGCTACTATTAATGAAGTGGATGAATCCATTCGTATGCTGATGAAAGAACTTGAAGCGATGAATCAGTCAAGTGTCGGTAATGGTGAAAACGATAATGCGGTATATTTTCCATTACAACAACAAGAACAAGATAAGCAACGAGTTTCAAGAAAAAAGAAATCGAATGACGTAAGTGTACAAACCGACAACAGTACTTCAAATACAATAGAAGGCGGATGGATTGTGAGACCGACAAACGATTCACCAGCAATTACTTGGATCGATAGTGGGTTTCAATATACAGTACAGAATCCGGATAATTGTGGGAAAATGTTACTGAAATTACATTTATACGATGGAGGAGTTCCGACATACACATGCGGTATTTATTTCAACCCCGATGATGAGATTAACAATAATTTGAAACCGTTATTGTCATATTTACAAAATATGTGGGTTGATGGAAGTACAGGAGCCCCGAAAATTAACGGTTTAACACAAACAATGATGCCGTTAGCGGCTTGGCGTAAACCGCCAGAGGAACAATGTACAATTGTGTCCCAGCCGACTCCAGTGAAACGCAAAAGATCATCGTCGTCAACAGCAGTGAGACGAGAAACACGTAGAGACACTCAGCCACGGAACAAAAAGAGACAACAAAAGACCGAGGGTCGGGATTCCAAGAATTAACCACGCACACGTGTGAGAACAAAGAAGGCTGCGGAATGTTCTAGAAACTATTTCACAACAGGGGGAGACGGTTGGCGCCAAAACAATAACAATAGACCGAGGGTCAGAATTCCAGGAATTAGTCACGCACACGTGTGCGAATAAAAGCCAATGGGATGTTCTAGAAACTATTGCACCACAGGGGGACGTTTGGCGCCAAAGCTATTTCACAATCCTCCCCCACCAGCGTCGTCCCCACCACAGGGAGACGTGTAGCGCCAAAAACTATTTCACAATCCTTCCCCCACTACCACAACCCCGATCGCCACAGCACCATTCGCTGCTCAGTTCTCGTACCGTGTGGACGTGTTTCGTATTGACTCTCGTGTCTCGAACGCATTATGTCTTCCATACCGGTTGTGCTTAAACAAAGTATGGCTTCGAAAGTGGACTTGAAGTCGTGTTTGAACTCTTGCAAGCCGGGTGTGCCGTACACCAAAATTACCGATCTCCGCGAAGAGTGCCGTTATAAAATTGCACAACTCGAGCGCATCAACACTCAGTACGGCGAGACCATCTTGGCCACGTTGGAGGGACAGCTCGGCGAGGACTACTACTTGTACGTCTACCTTCCACGTCGCTACAACGATTCCATCACCGACAGCATGATGGAGCAGTACAACGCCGGCTACGGGGATCGCTTACACTTGGTGAGACGTGCAGCAGCACCCGGCAGTAAATATTCTCCATTGGAGTTTGTTTGAAGCAAGAAATAAATTCATGTTTGTAAAGCAAGAAAAAGAAGATATACTTTAAAAGATTATAAATTTTGATAGGTTTCGTAAGCAATATATATAGCCACCTTCATAGCATTAAAACCAGTCTTTTTATTTCACAAACCCTTACTCCCTCAATTAGTAATAAGAGTGAAGGTAAGTCGGTATTTGTGATCAGTCTTTACAATGGATCTGAGATGGCAACATCCATTTTCAGCCATAGTAGCCGGACCTTCGGGTTCGGGGAAATCATATTTTGTGTTGAGATTTATCAAGTACTTGAATGTGATGTGTGACACTGTGTTTGACAATATTTTCTGGTATCATAGTCCGGGGTTACAACCGGACATTGATGTAGGTATACAATACAGACAAGGGTTACCGAATATGGAAGATTTTGATGGTACACCGACATTAGTGATTGTGGACGATATGATGCGTGAGTCATCAGCCACTAGCGGATCTAATGTTATAGTAGATCTGTTTACTAAAGGGTCGCATCATAGAAATCTGAGTGTGTTCTTTATAACTCAGAATATTTTCCATCAAGGACGGGGACAAAGAGACATTTCTCTGAACGCACATTATATTGTGCTGTTTAAGAATCCTAGAGACAGGGCTCAGATAAAACATTTAGCTCGTCAGGTGTATCCGGAAAATACCAGGTTTATCGAAGAGGCCTATACAGACGCCACTCGTAGACCACACGGATATTTACTATTGGATTTGAAACAGTCTACACCGGACGAAATGCGTGTACGGACGGGTATATTACCCGACGAGAAACAACAGTACGTCTATCAACCGAAAAAAGTATAAATAAGTCCGGGTACACGATGACCGAACAGTCACTCGGTCGTTATGTCGCAGTGTGTCAAGAGAGACGTTGCTCTATTGAGGGCGCTGATACACGCTAAGCCGAAAGAACGTAAAGCGTTGTTGAAAGCATTTGACGCCAGTCGTATCAGAACAGTGTGCGAGTGCGCATACAATTTGTTACGCGGTAATATCCGGCTGTCGGATAAGCAAAAACGTCAATTGCGTAAACATAAAAAATCGCTCAGACGTCTGGTGAAGCGTGGAGAGAATTGGTCGAAGAAACGTCGATATCTCGTGCAAAAAGGCGGTGGATTTCTATTACCTTTACTATTGAGTACTGTATTGCAGTCTGTGTTACATAACGTGACTAATTAGAAGGGGGAAAAAATGGATAGTTCGAATCTGGAACACTCGAAGAAAATGGTGGTCGTACCACAAGAACTGATCGATCGAATTCGTAATGAACCGTCAATCACAAATACCGCTGTTGCACAATCAAAAACGTCGACTGCGGCTGCCGGCACTAACAGTTTGGATGCTGAAATGCATCGTATATTACAAGACAAAACGTTGAACGACACGGAGAAATGGAAACAATACCAGCAGGTGTTGCAGAGGTTTTTGTATTTTACTTCACAAAAACGTAATCCTATTTCTTTACCGGTGATACAAGAAGCGAACGACGAAGAAGATATAGTGCAAACATTTCCGGGTACATATCAAGTAGACGCACGTAACTTGGTGAGATTCATTAAACGTCATAGTAACGTTATTTCGTGGGATCCGGATGGCACGATTATCGTTCGAAATGCGAGAATACCCGGCTCGAATATTGTCGATGTGTTACACGCGATAGTGCGTGTACGTAGAATGGAAAATGTCCCTACGGGTTGGCACGAAGTTCTAAATGCACTGGACGAAATAAATGTACCGTCCGAGTACGTGAGCAATACGCTAGCTCGTCAGTATATAGGACGTGAACCGTATGCGGAGGAGGAAGGATTAGCAACACCACCAGCACCGTCACCGTATCGAGCACGCAGTTCATTATTATTTCGACCAAGAGCATCGTCTACGCCGCATGTTCGTCGCTCACTATTGTTACCGCCGACACCGAGTCCGTCACCGATAGCCAAACGATTGAGATCGAAAACAACGGCCGGGGCAGAGGCAACAGCACCTCAAATAATATCGCCTAGTAGGGTGACAAAAGGTCGACATATAAGTGAGGCTGCACTTCAAAAGTGGGAGCCATTTAACCCGTAGACGTGATGGAAGAAAAGGTGTACTACGATCCCGCTAACCCGGGTTCGTTCGGCGGTATAAGCCCGCTTCATCGAGCGTTACAACCGAAAAAACGTCGCGAAGTAGTCGAATGGTTACGTACACAAGATACGTATACGTTACACAAACCCGTACGTAAACGCTTCTTACGTAACAGATACGTGGTGTACGGACCGAACGAATTGTGGCAAGCCGACTTGAATGATATGCGTGGGCTCAGTTCGCACAATGACGGCTACAATTATCTGTTGACAGTGATCGATGTGTTCAGCAAACGATTGTTTGTCCAACCGTTGAGACGTAAAAGCGGCGAAGAAGTGGCTGCCGCGTTCGAACGGATTTTCAACAGTCCGCACACCGTACCACCGCGGTGTTTACAGACGGACAAAGGAACAGAGTTTATAGGTGAGAAAGTGAACCGCGTGTTCAGAGATTACAATGTAAAATATGTGACTACGCAAAACCCCGATGTTAAGGCGGCCGTAGTGGAACGAGTGAACCGTACATTGAAAACACGTATGTGGCGTTATTTGACGTATAAAAACACGTACAGATATATCGATGTATTGGACAAATTAGTCGACGCCTATAATAACAGTGTGCACAAAAGTCTGGGTGGTAGACTACGTCCTGACGACGTGGCGAAAGGAGACAAAAGAACGGTGTATCGAGTGTGGCGTCACATGTACAAACCGAATACACTACCGAAACGAAGAAAACCCAGATTCAAGTCGGGTGACACGGTACGTATCGCTAAGGAAAAAGGCACGTTCGCCAAAGGCTACGAGACGAATTGGAGTAAGGAATTGTTCACGGTCGATCGACAGTACGGTGCATTTCCACTACCACTGTATATATTGAAGGATTTGAACGGTAAACCGATAGTCGGTCGTTTTTACGAGCACGAACTGCAAAAGGTCACGATAGGCCCGAATCGATTGTACCAGATCGATAAAATACTCGATACTAAAGGTCGAGGTCGCAGTAAGCGATACTTCGTCAAGTGGGTAGGTTACGGAGACGAATTCAATTCGTGGATACCGGCATCAGAAGTGAAACGAATATGAGACATCAACAGTTTTATCTGACACTACCGAGTAATAGTTCGATGAACTATTATCCGAATAATACGTTGACCAATTATCTGACACATTTTCCGTCGACTATCGAACTCGATGTCGACGACGAGTGGGAAGTAGCGCTCGTCGAAGCGCATTATCCGTGTACGTTCGAAACACCGGAGGGTAATATAATTTTCTATACGACACCTGCGGAAGCTACGAAATATATGGAATCGACCATGGACGAAACTGTATACACCGAGACAGTAGTTACAATGGGATTGACGTTGACAGCGATGCGAGTGAAAATAGTCGGCGGTCATTACGAGACCGTTGAAGACTTATTGAATACGATAAATTATACACGAGCGATAAACGCATTCAATATCGAGTTCGTATATAACTCGGAAGCAAATTTAGTAAAGGTCGACTTGACACAAGCGGTAGATAACTCGCATACCGTCGTCAATATGGTACTGAGTCCGACTTTGGCGTTACAATTGGGTTATTTACCGGATAGTAATTTGTCGACAACACCGTTTGCTAAACGCTCACCGAACATCAAGCTAGCGTTTCCGGCCGAGTTGTACGTGTATTGCGACTTGGTCGAACCGCAATACGTCGGTGATACGGTGGCACCGCTGTTGAAAATCGTCAATGTCGACACGTCCGACTACACGTTCGGCGTACAGAAAGTCGTACATTTCACCGATCCGCACTACATGCCGATTATAAAAAGCTCGTTCGAGAGCGCGGAAATATCTATGGCACGTGACGTCCCTTGCTGTCCCTTATATCTATAAGGGACAGCAAGGGACGTCACGTGCCATTCCAGTTCGGCACTACGTGCATGAAACTACATCTACGACGACGTCGAAGAGCAACAGCGACATCGTAATGAATACGAACGATCCCTACCTCAGATACTACCGCAGTCAACAAGTGGGCGGCGGCGGTATTACATCGGTGTACAGAGGTGCGGCGTATCAACGCGGTCACGGTATCGGAAGTTTTCTCGGCGGACTCGTGCGCACGGTGATGCCGCTACTAAGGTCCGGTGCGAGTGCTGTGGGCAAGGAGGCGTTACGATCGGGCGTCGGTTTTCTTGGTGACATAGCCGGCGGCACCGCGGACCCGCGAACCACGGCCGGCGAACGCCTCAAACAATTCACCGGCGCGCTGAAACGACGCGCCGACGACAAAATCGAACGCGTACTTCGCGGCGGCGGCGGCGGCGGCGGCGACAGCGGCTATAAGAAGCGACGTATCACGCGTGTCACACCGCAGTCTTTGACGAAACTCCTTCGAGCACGGACGTCCGCTCCGGCGAAAAAGCGTAAACGACACGCGCGTAAATCGACGATAAAACGAAAGACGACGAAACGATCGTCGACGAAGCGTCGAGTACATAAGAAAAAGAAGGTGACTAGAAGACGACGACGACGACAAATCGATATTTTCTCTTAAACAATAGCAGCAGCGGCGGCGGCGAAAATGTCGTTTATACACCAGAAATCATGCGAATGTACAAAGACGGAATTGGATTTATTCTCATTACCGCCGACACAGACCAGTATCGACAGTGGTAAATGGGTACAGTATAAACCGATTTCGTCATTAACGGACGATTCGCCTATCGAATTCGTCATACCCGGTCACGGTGACGAGTATACGGATTTAGCGCATACCTTACTACACGTACAAGCTACTATAGTCAAAGATGACGGGACGAAATTCGCAGCCGGCGATGCCGTCAAAGAATTCGGCCCGGTCAACAATTGGTTACATTCATTATTCAGTCAAGTGGATTTACACTTGAACAATAAACTGGTGTCACCGCAAAACAACACTTACGCCTACCGTGCGTTTTTGGAAAACCTGTTGAACTACGGCACGGACGCGAAAGAATCACACTTATGCAGTGTATTATTCTACAAAGACAACTATAAATATATGGATAATTGTGAAGAAGAAAACGAAGGTCTCAATCATCGTCGGTACCTGATTCAACTGAGTCATTATGCGGACATGATCGGACATCTGCATATCGATTTATGCAATCAAGAAAAGTTCTTGTTGAACGGTGTGGAGATGCGTTTACGTCTGATCAGATCGAGAAACTCATTTTCTATCATGTCGAAAACCGCGACCACTTATAAAGTACACATCAAAGAGGCGAATCTGTTTGTACGTCGATGTAAAATCAATCCGAGCGTGTTGTTGGCTCATAGTAAAACGCTCGAGACCGGTACCGCTAAGTATCCGATTACACGAGTCGAAGTGAAATCCATCACACTGCCCAGTGGTATACAGAGCAAAACATTGGACAGCGTATACTTGGGTCAGCTTCCGAAACGTGTTATTCTCGGTATGGTCACTAATCAAGCGTTCAACGGCGACTACAAGAAGAATCCGTTCAATTTCCAACATTTCAAGATGAACTATTTAGCGTTGTATTTGGACGGTGAACAAGTGCCGATGAAAGCGTTACAGCCCGTGTTCAACAACAACACGGATGACGCCTATGTACTCGCTTATCACACACTGTTCAGCGGTACCGGAATACATTTCGACAATATCGGTAACGATATCACAAGATACGATTTCGAAAAAGGTTATTGTCTGATGGCGTTCGATTTGACACCGGATTTGAGCGCTAACGAGTCCAGTCATTGGAATTTGGTACGTAACGGTAATCTACGTATCGAGATCGGGTTCAGTGAAGCTTTAACTGAATCCGTCAATATGATCATCTATGCGGAACTGGACAACGTCATCGAGATCGATCGACAACGTAACGTGTCGGTGGATTTCGGCAGTTAAAAAGCTCAGTACGTCGGTGACCGTGAACGAGTAAACATGGATTGTACACCGCAGCAGCAGCAGCAGCATAAATTGATCCGTTCGTCTGTCGTCTTGGATTTACAATGTTTCAAAGACAACAGCAACGATTTCATAGTGAAAGAAGCCAGCGTTATAGACGTGTGTACCGGTACACTATTATTGCACCACATCGCACGTCCACCGTTCGATCGTGATTTTCTATCCGAAGAGAAACTTCGAGAAAGCTACTGGTTGACTAAACACTGTCACGGTATCGATTGGAATCACGGTGATATACCGTACCACGTGATGATGGACAAACTACGTACATGTCTCAACAGTCAATCCGTGGTCTACGTAAAAGGATCGGAAAAGAAACAATACGCCAGGAAACATCTTATCATAAACAACGGAAAAGTACTGGTAGTGGATTTGGCGGATATCGGATGCGGATCGTTGGCCACCATCGGAAATCTACTATCCACCAACGCGCTACGTTGTGGTCAACATAAAAGCGTACAACACCGTTGTGCATTGAGCAACTGTATGCTGCTACGTGGTTGGTTACTGTTGACAGCCAAAGAACCACATTGCGGATCGTGTTATTGTTGTTGTCCTCGTCACAAAATTAGATCGTCGGTGTTCAGCAGCTCTGACCTACCCGTCATCCCCGAACTGTGAACACAATCGTGTTCAGACGTGTAGCCGCAGAACAATAGATCGAGGGTCCGAATTCCGAGAATTAATTAGTCGGGCACACGTGTTACAACAAAAGGTGATGGAATGTTCCGGTAACAATAGAGGGACGTTTAGCGCCAAACCATGAACACCACGGCCATAAGGAAACATTTAGCAAAGCTGAAAAACATACAACATGTCGGAGTGCTTGCATCGGACCGTCTACCCACATATATCGCTCCGTCGACTGCGTTAGTCGTCAACACCGAACTGCATACACAAAGCGGTGAACACTGGGTAGTATTCTACAGAGACAGTGAAGAAAGACAATTCAACAACAATACACAAATTATCGAATATTTCGACAGTTTCGGCCGACCTCCATATCAAGCCGACTTTCAACGTTTCCTGAGACGTAATATCAATTCACGTCTCTTGCGTTACATCCACAACAAGTATCGACTACAAGGCTTGGATACTTCGGTTTGCGGCCAATACTGTCTCACTTACCTGTACTGCCGCACCAACTACGACATGTCGATGAATGATTTCGTCCAACTCTTCGGTGACTCCACTGCTGAGAACGACACGCTGGTCCGGATGCTCTTCACAAGATTTTACTTACCTTCTTCTACTTGATTTATATTTGAAAATAATGTTTATAGCTATAAACACATTATTGTAAGATGTATGGATTTTTTGAAAAATAAAAAAAGTTATATTTTTAACTATACTTTCTTGTTTTTATTTCTACCCTTTATCCTTTTAGTTTAAGTAATTATTTTGAATCCAGAGATTATAGGAACTCTGGATTTATTTTAAGATAATAACACACGGGGGTTGGGGAATAAATATCAACACAGGTAAATGAGTAACATGTTTTATTTTCAATATCAATATCTACTCACAATCAATATCTTCTTACAATCAAAAAATAAATAAATATTTACAATAAAAATTTGTTGCTAATATTTACAATAAAAAAAAAAAAATTGTTACTAATATTTGACTAGAAGAAAAAGTATTTACAATGAAAAATTTATTCCTAAATGGTAACTAATAGTATTTATTTTTAAAAATACTAGAAAAAAATCAATTTGTTCCTAAGTCGAATTGGTTCCTAAATGGCCCACCACGATGAATTTTGAGTGCGATGGGCTCTCATGCACCGACGTCACCGCAAACTGTACTGCATATCCGTTGCTGGATACCTTCTGTGACAGTGTTGGTGGGCGAACAAAGTCACTCTGCGGTAGAAGGTCCAGGTTGTGGGGACAACGGAGGTGGTAACTCAGGGGACGATAGCGGCATTTCTTCGTCTGGCGGTGCACGTGGGGCGATGGCGTAATGCCCCCACGGTAATGTGCTGACGCCGTCATCGCACACATAGCGTTTGTCGTCATACGGCGCCAGCGAGCGCTTCATCACCATGATGGTGTAGATGTAATGGCGTCTACTCAAGAAGCGCTCATTCTCCGTGTACTTGACCACGTGATCTTGTAGACATCTCCTGTAGTCGTCTACGGTCAAGTCACGTTGCACCACTGCACGATTCACTCCCTTAGCTTTCTTGATGGGAGGCGGCTCGTAGTCCTGACCGCTGCCGCTATCGCTGATGCGCAGAAACGATATGCAGTATAGTTTGGCCATAAGTCCGATGAACTCCGTCATGACATGACCACCAGCTTCGTCTTTGAATTTCCCCAGGGCTCTAGCGTTGTCCTTACTGTAGCAGATATGCCCTGGGGGGTAGTTGCTGGTGTCGAAGTCATCGATGTGCTGCAGCATGTCCCTGTAGGCGTTCGCAGTACGGATCATGTAAACGATACCGTCTGTGTCCATGTAGGCCATGTGTATGTTTTCACGTCCGTACCACTCAACCATCAGGTAGTGAAAGCGGTACATCCACCACTTCGAATGGTCCAAAACGCACATACCCACATAAACGGGTTTGTCCAACACCACGCGCACCTTAGCCATATTAAGCAGTGTCAAAGTCTTGTCCAACCACACTCGGTCGCTGAAATTTGACTTTGACACGTACTTAATATATTTACGGTGGTTGGTGCAGATCTTCACGTTTTTGTGTTTACGTACGTTTTGAAGACTCATACCGTACACCGCGTTGACCATGAGCTTGAAGAGCTCCACCTCGAACTTGTTTTTGGCCAACTGACGGAGTGTGGTATTCAGAGTCACGTACGACTTTAACCACGTGGACTGCTTAAAGTGCAACACACGATGAACATGACGGATACGCAATCCGTTCTCCAACGCTTGCTGTAGATAGCGAAAGTGGATTACGTACCTGGTCTTGTCAGTGAGGGTGGCCATCAGTTTAGCGGATTTTCCAACTCCGCTATGGAGGCGAACGTTCTGGTCGTATGGCAGTTGGTCGGACGGTGCCTTGACCACTTCTGGGCAGAACGGCAAGTCTCGGTGTTTGTCATGGAGGGCGGGGTCTCGGGGGTATTCTAAATCAACCTCCAAGACGTAACCGTCCTCGCCGTCTACCGCCATACTCTTGATGTTCTCGACCAGACCGGCGATTTCTGTGTCGGACAGCCACTCGAAGCCTCCGTACGGCAGTGGCTCGGACATTGCCCATCCGTACAAATTATTAGCGTCGAAGTACATGAGGAAAGTGTCGTCAACGTTCTCCTGTTCGCTGTTCCTCGTGTACTTGTTGTCCGCTACAACATGGCGGGTGACGCATTGGCAAAGTCCGCCTCGAATACCCTTCTCGAAGAACAGGTACTGGTCTACGTCCTGTAGGGTATCGAGGGTCACGCCGGTTGTTTTCAGCATAACGTCCCACGCGTACGACGGGAGAGTGATGTAGTGTGCCGGGTCCAAGTTATAGTGTTCTTGGCACATCGCCCGGAAACCCTCGAAGATATCGGCCAGCAGTAGGACGTCAGTGGTCAAATAGATGTTAGAGTAATCTTCGAGGGTTGTGCAGCCAAATCTCTCCCATACTCTTTGAGCGTGGGCGTAATCTTCCGCTGATACGCTCGCCTCGAAAGCTTCAACGGGGGGAAGGGTGTTCTCTCGCAATACCTCCAACGATGTGATGTGTTTGTAGGGGAACACGCCTTTCCTCCGAAGCAGTTGGAATTCCTCTGGGTCGGTAAAACGGGCTCGCAAGACCTTTAGACGCTCTTCGGGCAGGAGTGAAGCGAGTGTCGCCAACGACTTCGCCAAAAATCGGTACGAGTCCACGAAACGCACTCGTAGCCTGTTGTGACGGCCTGCGTTCGGGTACTCGAACCGTTTCGTGAAGGAGATGTATTTTTCCTCGTTGTTGGCGAGCACGTCTACTTCACCTCCGTCAATTTTCAATGCCCGCACAATAAAATGAGCGTCGTAATTACTCAGATTGTGGAGGTACACGTTCACCGTATCCTGCTCTTTGTACTGTAAATTGCATAACTGGTGAGCGGCACCTCGATACCTGTACGGTGGTGAGTGTTGGTGGTCGCGGACTTTGATGTCGGTCGGGGCGAAGTCCTTCCTACAGGTGTGACATGTAGTTGCCGTCTGGAACTCCGCCTCCTCCGCTGCCGTAAGGTTCGGGGGATTCCCGGGTCGCCGTCGTCCGTAGAGGATCTGCCCGATGGTGTTGATATCCTTACGGAGCGTCGCCATGAAGTGCTGGGCCGCGTTCTCACCACTGTACAGGCGAAATTTTGAAAAGGTCTCGCTAGTGGGGATGTCTCCATCGTCGACGTCACCATCGTCATCATCCCTGTAATCGTCTCGGATGTAGTAGGCGTACGAGTAAGGGACATGTACGTTTCGGGTGGTGACATGAGCTGATGAGGGCGAATCTCCGTGGTGGCGGTGGTGGGGGAGCCCGGGTCTCGAGGTTGCCGGGTCCCAGGCTGGAGGGGCCACTGTTGGGGTGGGGTTGAGTGGCCGTTCACCATCGTACGGTACCAACATACTTTCAAAGTCCGCATAGATGGTAAAACGGCTGCGTTGGGTCCGTTCGAAATGGCTAAACCTAATTTTCTTCTCTCCTGAAATGTCTGTACGGAGCGGTGCGTGTTCGTAACAGTACTCTTTGTGTTGTTTAAGTCGATCCGCACCGCTCAGGTTCAGCTTTGTAGGCTGGTTGTTAAAGAAGGCGAAGCACCGCTTACAAATGAAAATTCTCTCCTTGTGCTTCGTCAATTGAGACTTAACCAGCCTTTCGAAATTAGAAATGTAGGCATAGTGGCATCTCCCTACATCGGTTAAGTACAGCAGGTCGAAATGGTTATCGAGTTCCTGCTTGGTGACTCGCAGGGGGTACACGATATATTTGTGTTTGTACTGGCCTGAAAATTCATCAAATACCTTCTCCAGGTCCAGGCCGTACACGTTGATACTCACCCCCCGGTTCATCTCCTCGAACTTACCGATTTTGTCCAGCCTCACCGGAAACTCGAGACCTGAAAAGTCTAAATTGGAGCGTGCACGAAGGTCAGGGGTGAAATCTGCCGCCTTCAATCTATGTTCAGGTGTAAAGTTGATGTATTTAGTGAGGACAGCGTACATAAAACATCGCTGGTCCTCATTGACAACATTGATAACTGCCTTTTTTCTGTCTATGGAGGGCGGTAGCGTGATGTAGGAGCTACCTTTGAGCGGGCGATAGACATTGACCCTGACCTCCATGTCTAACACCCGAACAAAGGTCCAGCCAGATCCTTTCATCTCGCACTGCTCTTTTTCAGTAACTAATTTGTGGAAAAAGTCCCCACAGATGTCCTCCATGTCATCAGTACGGAGGACGGGGACGTTTTTGGTTTTGAATGCACGGCGACAGGTTTCTCCGTGCACGTCCTCAAACTCGCATTCGACCCAGAGGTTTATTTTGACAGCGGTGACGAATTCTAATACTCGGTGCATGAGAGCAACGATGTCCTCGAAGATGGTCGTCAGGAACTCCGGCAACGTGAGGCCTTCAGAGTCCGGCTCCCGCAGGCAATAGGTTTTCAAGCGTCCGCGGTAGCCAGACTCGACCTCGACGAAGTGTGAGGTCTCCGGTGGCAGGTTGTCGGGGATGGCCACCGGAACTTCGTCCTCGCTGCTGCTGCCGTTGCCTCCGCTTCCTGACGACGTCGACGGGGCGGGGGAGTCCAGCGCGATGTCCGTGGCAGGCGATGGTGCAGGCCCACTACCGCCCTGGGATCCCCGGTGTAGTCGACGGACATGACGCTCCAGGTTGTCACGTCTGGAGAAGCACCGGCGGCAGTGGGGACATGCGAATCCTTAAACAAAACAACACAATATCTATTACTTACCTGATTAATTATTATAACAATACAATTATAAAAAAAAAAAAGAGAGATAAAGGGAAATAAATAGTACACATATAATCCGGTTTTATTTTCAAAAATCATCATTCGATAAACATATTTCATTAATTAGTTTTAAATTTTAGAAGAAAATAATTCATTATTATTTTACACACCTGTCCGGTCGTCTGGAACGGATGACGGGCCAGGGGTGGGGGAATCCGCAGCATGACCTGCGATGGGCGAAGCACCTGACAACACAAGATATAATTTTCATTACTTACCTAGTTATTGACACCCATTTATCTTTGAAATAATCTCAGTTATTCAAACTCTATTTTTTTTTTTATTTATATATTTTAAATTATTAACACTTTAAATTTTTAACAAATTTAGTTGTCGACATGCGTGTTAATTTACACAAACCCAATAGTTGACAGATATGTTTAATTGAAAATACATCATAGTAAGAATTAGAGATGAATGAATAATAAACTGTACAGACAATAAAAATTCATCTTTATGTACAAAAGTCTTAAATTTTTACCCACCTATCCGGTCGGCTGCGGCGGATGACGGGCCAGGGGTGGGGGAATCCGCAGCGTGACCTGCGATAGGCGAAGCACCTGACAACACAAGATATAATTTTCATTACTTACCTAGTTATTGTTATATTTATCTTTGAAATAATCTCAGCTATTCAAACTCTATTTTCATATTGTAAATTATTAACATTTTTAATTCTTTAACCAATTCACTTATCAACATGTGTGTTAATTTACACTAACCCAATAGTTGACACACATATTAAATTGAAAATACATCATAGTAAGAATTAGAGATGAGGGAATAATAAACTGTACACACAATAAAAAACCAGCTTTATTTACATAAGTCTTAAATTATTACCCACCTATCCGGTCGGCTGCGGCGGATGACGGGCCAGGGGCGGGATCTGCTGAAGGGGTCGGGGCGTGGGCCGCGCGCTGGTGCCGCAAAAGATTGTCCCGCCGCTTGAACGTGACAGGACACTGCGGGCACCGGTGGTTCTCCTGCACGCCACGGTGGTCCTTCATATGTCGCACGAGATTTCGCCTTTCGGTGAAGTCTGCGAAGCAGACCCCGCACACAAAACGTCGCTGGCAATCCATAGTAGATCTAAACATAAATATTTAAATTTAATTAATCATAAAGTAAAGTCGTACGTACCGTACAGAAGTCAAAAAAAAAAAAAAATAATTAATTAAAAATCAAAAATTAAAAATTAATTAATTAAAAATCAAAAATTAATTAATTAATTAATTAAAAATTCATTAATTAAAAATTAAAAAAAATTAATAATTAAAAATAAAAAAAAAAAAAATATTTTAGTTCTGTTTTAAACCAAGTTTCTAGTTGTAATATTTACTAACGAAATAATTTTAAAGACAAATTCTAGCCGAACCAAATTCAGTAGTTTCTAGTTGAAACATTTACTAACGAAATAATTTTTAAGATAGATTCTAGCCAAACCTAACACAGTTTAAATTTATAAAATATAAACACAATATCCAGTGACTAACACACAATATTCAGTGGCTAAGGAAATTTATCACTGGTTGGCGTAGTCACTGGGCTAACACTTTATCAAGTGGATAATAATCCCTATTTTTTTTTTATTATTTATTTATTTTTTTTTTTTATTTTATAAAATGTTAAAACAAAGTTTCTATTTGTAATATTTACTAACGAAACAATTTTAAAGATAGATTCTAGCAGAACCTGACACGGATTAAATTTATAAAATTAAAAACCCGAAATAATTTTTAAAAAGTAAAAAGTTGTTTTAAAATAATATTTTAGTTCTTTAAAACTCAAAAGATTTCATTGAAAGACTTAACCTAGCTCATGGAAGTAAGTTATGGTGCAATCAACTCGGTACTGTAAGTTTTGGTATAAAATAAAGATATTTTAGCATGAAAATACTAGAAACATGGTTTAATATATTTCGTAAATACTTATTACCTATTTACTTACGGTTACACAATTTAATAATCACTTACACGAAATCACAAAGTATTTCACAACACTTGCACGAAGGAGCGCAGAGACGACACGTCTGTTCACTTCGGACACCAAACCACTTCTGACCAGAGTCGAGCGAGAACGCTGCAGTACCGCCAGTGACGTCTCAGATTCCTGGAATTGGCGCACAGTTCCTATTGTTCGGTGGGGCCAGAACGTTCTCAGTCCTTCTAGAAGGTTCTGGAACCTTTTTGTTACCGTTAATTGGGGGCCGTTAAAAGCCTGTCAACAGTGACGAGGGTCGTCAAAGGCATCTGTTTACAACACGCAGTGCTTTTGTGAAACGTCTCGTTGTTAGCGATAATTGAATACGAAACCCTTCATTCGTCAATGTCACGGCACAATAGTTTCCTTTCAGTGTTGTGTTCCCGCTAATGGAGTCCCATTGTGATAAATGCGCAGCGGTCTGCGGCACTCTTTTGTTCAAATAACAACCTGTCAACCCTACATCAAGGGATGATTGGATCCGTAGTTCTTTTGTTAAACGTTTCGTTGTTGGCGATAATTGAATACGAAACCCTTCATTCTTCAACGTCAGAACACAATAGTTTCCTTTCAGTATTGTGCTCCGCTAATGGAGTTTCATTGTGATAAGTGCACAGCAGTCTGCGGCACTCTTTTGTTCAAATAACAACCTGTCAACCCTACATCAAAGGATAATTGGGTCCCATTATTGCAAACACGCAGCCGAGTTCGGCGGTCTTTTGTTCACTTAATAGCCTGTCGACCCAACATCAAAGGGAACACAATGGAATGACATGTCACCTGTCAATCATCCATCAATCAAGGGGGGGGGGTTGGCCGCCATTTTGTCGGGGGGGGGGTTGGCCGCCATTTTGTCGGGGGGGGGGGTTGGCCGCCATTTTGTCGGGGGGGGGGGGGGGCTGACGTCATTAGTTTGCATATTAATTAGCTCATTTGCATATTAATTAGCTCATTTGCATATTAATTACCTAATTTACATATTAATTACCTCAATTGCATATTAATTACCTAATTTGCATATTAATTACCTAATTTGCATAATTAATCAGATCGTCGTGGGTGGTCTCGGGGGGGGGGGTCACGTGACCTGTGACGTCATGCTCCTCTGCTCCTCCTCGCGGTGGTAGCCCCAATAACCCCCTACTATGGTCAGATTACTCCGCAAATACGTCTTAAAATACACCAATGAGAACCGAAATTATTTAAATTATATTTTATTTAGGGAAACATAATTAATCATAAATTAAATCACCAGTTTTTTGGTTATTTTTAACTTACTGTTAAAAAGAGACACGATTAATAATTGTACTTTATTTGCAAGATATTCAGATAATCACTTAAATACCTTCAACATACTCCCTAAAAGGCTATTGGTTTTCAATGCGATGTGATATTTCAAGCATCAATTTCGCTTAAGCACGGAACCGACAAACCGTAACTGTAAAAATTGTAAGAATGAATTTTACTCCTGTAAAACATAAATAAATAAATTTTTACTCAGTTAATTAATTATATTTTAAACTTAATCGAAATCGAATCCACCGGTACGAGCAAGCTCAGTTACAACGGCAGATTATTGGCTCAGAGTGGAGCGACGTGCGCCTGCATTTTGATTGGAACACACTGCTCACTACATTTCCCACGTGGCTGGATTGCCCATAAATTAATGATGGATTATTTGTTAAAAATTTAAATTGTATCAAAACATTAAATAGCATTACTAAAATTATTGTTTGCAAAATCAATGTTGCAAGAAGATATTTTTAGGTATAACTGTTCAGTTATATGGATAAATAAACGCTTTTACTATAGATAATCTAACCATATCATTATTTATCTAAAATTATCCTAGCTTTCCATGGAAAGTCTTATTGAAGGGTAATGTATGTAAAAAAACTGTAGGCTGCTCAAATAATTTCTCGGCAGATGCTTTCTAAACAGTAAGTAGTGATTATAACCAAGCGAAAATTGTTTTTAAAAACTAGGGTCGTATTTTACTAAGGTATTCGTTATACATTTATATATTTTAGACGTGTTACCTAGTGAATTAAAATGCTAGATAATTTGAAAAAATATAAGCAATAATTTTCCATTAAATATACTTTTAAAGTTAAAAAATTTAAACTGCGTACGTGATAAGGATCAAAAAATTTAAAGTAGTTATATTTACTCGTAAAAGACTGATAATTTTCCACGTTGGAACAGATCTGACAAAAATTTCCCCAAAAAGTTATACGGGAGGGAAAAAGTAATCACATAAAATGCCTTTTATCTGCCTCAATTTTAACCGGTTGTTTACAAAGGGGATCCAATTACACACAACACATATACTGTACAAGGTCCACAATAACAAACAAGGGATAGCTGTGTCGCTATCGCTTGCGTGGGTTACTTTAAAACACGCGTAATAACAATAACATTTAGAAAAAGTATAATTTTTCATGCGTGTTCATCCCATTTAGAACCGTACAATTTACCTATAATTAAGATAATTCAAGTTCTTGTCATTTGTTTCTCTATTTTTTGCAACTAAAATATAATTCAAAATATTAGCTGTATTTTAGTAATCAGTTTTTGATAGTGTTTGACTACGATGACATAAAGTTTGATTAAACCAAAACTTAAGCCTTAGTGAACTATATTAACAAATTATTAAGTTATCAGTTTTCCTTTATCTGATGTCAGGTTTTAAGTTAAATCAGAATTCCGTGAGAAAAAAAAAACCAAATAGTATGTACAGACAAGGAAGTTATCAAATATTGAGGTTAAATATTTCTGACGGTTCTAAAAATTGGTATACATGTATTAATCAAGGGTAATATAAAAGATTATTTAAATTCATAAAATGTTCGTTTGATTACAAAAATGATCGCACTTATATAGGTTTTGGGGAGGTTTATAATTTTGTGGCTTTATTTTATAATATATTAACAATAATAAATATAATTTTTCAAAGTTGTTTACTTACATAAACTAAAAATATTTTGACACCTCATGACAGTTTATGTAAGTAAACAACATTGAAAAATATTTAAAAGGTGTCAAGGTTGTTTTTGAACTAGATAAAACCTACACTCTTTAAAATCTCAAAATGGAGATTTTACTTTACTCAGAAACTATTTTTGTCCAAAATTAAAGATATTAATTTTAACATTAAAATGTGGTTTAACATACCTGATCAATCCAGTTCAATTCTTATGATAATCTCATGGATTATTGCAATTTCGGCATAAATGCCATCATCAGATCCTTTTGTACAAAAACTTAGCTTCTTTAAGAGTTGTCAACTTTAAAAAAATATATATAAATAAAACATTTAAAACACTCATCTGAAACTTGCTGGCCAGCATGCATGTTGAATCCAAGTCCTTGTGTGACCAATTTTTAAAATATTTAAATGTATAAGTGTTTTAAATATTTTATTTATTTTTTTTTAAGTTGACAACTCTTAAAGAAGCTAAGTTTTTGTACAAAAGGATCTGATGATGGCATTTATGCCGAAATTGCAATAATCCATGAGATTATCATAAGAATTGAACTGGATTGATCAGGTATGTAAAACCACATTTTTATGTTCATATCCAGTTCTGGGGCTAAACACCAAAAATGATGATATTAATTTTGTTTAACATGCTTAGTGTATTATGTGGCAGTAACGAAATACTTGAAGTAAATTATTTTCTGGCAGTATGCACAGTAAATATTTAATATATTTACTATACTTTGACTATGATACAATAGAAAGATCAATGTAGACTAGAAAAAGAAATCACTCCCCTTGGGTACCTGGCAGTTTAGTTTACTCCTTAATGTCACCATGCATAACAACAACATGGGCGCCTGAAGTTGGGTGATTTAGCGCTTAAGTTGGACTCGGAGGTAAACTATCGCAAATCATAACCTTTATGTTCAAAGATATTATCCAAACATCCCTTAGGATGTTTATCAATGTATGCAAATGGAGCTATAATTAAATTAAAGAGGGGTTTTTATTAGTTTAAGTCCTAAAGGGGAACTGACTAACACCTACTTCTTTTCTAAAGCTTCGCTAATTCATAGCCCAACTAGACCTTTTAAAGATAACGTTTCATGTAAATTTAATAAGCTTAGATCATCTAAAATATTCAAGATGTAGTTCATGTAATTTTTTCTTAATAAAATGATTATTATTGTGGATACAAATGTACTGCATAGTTAATTTCTAACAGTTAGTTTTCGCAGTTAGTTTTCAACTGTAGTTATTGTTAACGACCAAATGAAAATTTAATAATAAGACAACAAGTTCATAACTATGCTGCAAACAAACTCAATTTTATCATTAGTGCTCGTATAACAGTTTCAAGATTTAGAATAAAATTGTATGCACTGTATATTATTTGAGATACTGGTAATTAACTGACCTGGATATATTAAATGATTCAATCACTTATTCCTGTTACATCACTTGTTCATTGCTTTCGCTTCTTTGATTCCCGCAGACCTGATTAGCCCTAGCAGTAAGCCACAAAGTCTACCCTGGGTCCATGTCCCTGATTACAGACCCCTCCCTGTTTTCTGGGACCTGCTACTTTACACTGACTAATGGATATCCTATGTAACTCGATACCCTTGTCAAGTACGCGGTTTGGTTCGTAAGTTCTAAGAAGATCGTGGTAATTGGAAGAGAAAACTTGCACAAAGGGAAGGAAAATATAAGTATCTTCATAAAGCTTATGACTTTAGTGTACAACTAAAAAATGTATAAATAGTTTTCTATTAATGTTTTAAAATAATAAAAAATAATAATTCCAGCTATTGGCTTTTATGTGAGCTTCTGTATTGATATGAAATACGTTTCTGTAATGGGCTACGAAGGCCTTACGACTAGGGCAGGTCATTTGGGTAGAAGCTCTGGTACCTCCTCAAAGAAAGTTAAAAAAATGTTGATTTTTCACTAGCAAAAATTAATAAAAATTAAATATATATAATATTATGTAGTTAATTATAAACGAACTATAAACTATATTTAACTGAATATACAGTATAAATATACTTGCATTAATGAAAAAATTAAAAAACGAAATTTGAAATTTCAAATCTAAAAACATTGTGCTAAAATAGCTAGGACGGATGGTGAACATATTTATTAGAATCCAATAAAATATCCAAACGTTAATTTCAAAAGACATCATAAGACAGGTTTAAAAACAAAAAAGTATACTAAAAATATAAAAACAATTAAAATGTATATAATACGTAAGTTAAATAATTTAAGTGTCTAATATATGTATCGATTCCAAAAATTCAAACTCTGTTCACAGTTCTATCCGATTGACATTTCAGCAAGGGATAGGCTGCAACAAGCCTGGAGAAAGGAAGGTAAGTCTCAATCGCAATATCCGGTTTCTCGTCTCTATCAGCTGTTATATCACTTCCGCATCCGGCCAAATCTATTGCAGACTTTATTGTGTTATGGATACACTGATCCATATACGGTATACTTCATTGGGTTACTTTTGCGTGAATTCATTAGTTACCGTACTAATACATGATATAATAATTATAACTAGCTCTACCAGGATCCCAGTAGGATTCTATCTGGTCCTGTCACTTGAATATCCTATATAAATTATTACCTATTTTTACCATTTTTCGCAAAAGTAAGTTATAGACAGTTACTAAAAAAACAGAATCATAATTACGATCACGATTAATTAAAAATACAGTTTTATTCAAATAACACTTTCTTTCGTTTCTTTTACAAGCTCTTTAAAATTTATTGCATGGAAACCTTTTAGTGCTTTTAGTAATGCAATTCAGAAAGCATCGAAGGTGATAAATAATCCCGAGAATAAAGCTCATACAAACATAAGCTTAGCAGTTGTGTCGTTTTCTAACTACAATCCCTTTGTTAAAACAGACAATACAATAGGAGGAATTTCTCAGCGTTACCGAAAATACTTCGAATGATTGCTTTGGTATTAAGTTATAAATGTGTCCTTCTTTAAAAATATGCAACCACAATTGATTAAATATACGTTAACATTATTTACTAATCAACGATTAATTAAACTTGTTTTGATTTCGAATAAATATTCAGCATAGTATTTCATTTTATGTATCTGATATCATAACAAGCCTAAACCAGTCAGTTTTAGGTCCTTCCATAGACGTAACCCTTACGCAAGATTGTGGTCAATAGTTTATGTGCATCACTAGAACTTTATTGCATATTTCCAACTGTCAGCTGGCCTAAAGAGGTCATGCTGGATCTGGATTTGACAAAAACCGAAAATTATGTTTATAAGGCCTCCATAAGTCTCAAGAGACCTTTAAGTCAGTTGTCTGATGTGCCTGCATTTACAATTAATTGTTTCTAAAGAACCGATCTCTTTAAAATGAAGTCGCAGGAAGCGATTCGTTAATATAAAAATGAATTATAAAAATATATTATTGACTGTAGTTGATTCATGTTTAATTGTACTTACATATAAAATGCTTCAGGGTATAAATGTGAGATTTCTTACTACTGTTATAAAACAATGATAACTCGTATACTAGTTTATTGCAAAGGAAAATGGAAATACTTTGTTTGCGTATTGCATATGCTTATTTTTATACATGATATTTCGGTGCACTTGATGAAGAGATTAAAATTAAAGAAACGCGAGTAAGGTCTAAATTGACGTAGTAAGTACAACTAGAATTTTTGTAAACTCATTCTTTCGGAATTCATAATTTTTTGCAATAACCTGTATTTACGGAACCGTTTTTCGATCGATGTCTTCATCAGGTCGGTTCGAATATACTTAGAAGTAAGTTTTCAAATATTATCAATAATATATTCAATTATTTTACTTTTTTCCTGAAAAAATTGTTTCTTTGCTTTTTACATTAAGAACCCACATTCTTAATGCAAAACGTAATTTAACCATAAAACCTCAAACCTACAGTTGAAATTCCAGTGCTGCTGTAATGGTTTGCAAAGAGTTGTAGAATCTTAATGGAATCTCTGAGCAAAAGATAAGCTGCTTTACAGACCAAAATTGCCTTTCCTTTTCCTCAACTAATCTTACTGGCCGTAAAATATACAAGACGTTTCATTTCAGGACTATTGCCGCTCTGGATATCTATGTGTCTGTTACCACGATAGCGGTCATAAAAAGGGTCCGATCTTTATGAAATTTGGTACGGTCGTATAAAGTAGTGATCAACTGGACGAGTTCGTAAACCAGTCCGATTTGACAACTGGAAGGGGAGGTAAAGAGGGATAAACCCTCCCAAAATGGTTTTTTGAAGTTTTTACGTATAAAAATAAAAATAATCGAATTTATGTTTCTATCGTTGAATTCAGCTAAAAAAAGCCAACAATTTAGTATTTTGGGTAATTGCTCTACGTCCATTGTTTATCAAAATAGTGAAACCTGCAAACAAAGTATATTGTCCCAATGTTATCCTGGTGGGAAATATATAAAACTTTATATCTTTCCAACATAACAAAAGTTCTCTACAAGTCTTCTCTACAAATCTTGATCAAACTTGGTATAAGGCTTCTTATAGTTTAGATCCACTCGATATTCATTTTTAAATACCAAATGTTTGCATATCTGTTGCAGCAGACCTCCATACTCATTCCCTATATTATCATTAAGGAGGAAATGAAAAATGTATAGCTTATGTGGTGTTGAAAAATTATTCTAAACATCAGAAATTCGCTGAGTATGCAGGCCTGCTGTAACAGGGATATTTTAATTTTATATATCTGTTTATCAACTACTTTACCACAAATAGGGATGGAAATAATAATATAGTGCCCATTATGGCACTAAATTACCATTATGGCATTATTATTGTGCCATTATGGTGGTAGTGGTGTGGTAGTGCCTCAGTGATGACGGCCTATGAAGAAGAGGATATGTATGTATGTACGTGTATAGCTAAAAGGCTATAATCAAATTTGTACTTCAGAAGACACTAAGTCTTGGACCATCGGGGTGTCTAACTGTAGTTCTACATTTTATCTCAAAGATCTCACTTTATTTTTAAGGGATGCAATCTTCACGTTCTGCGAATCAAGGTTTTGTTTTTATAAAAGTAAATTTTCAAAATTCACTGAGAGAGGTTGTGGGTGTAAGAACATAAAATTAACATTTCATTAAGTGAAAAACCACTGAAATACTACATTGGATCAATACGTAAAGCTGGAAACGTGAGGTTCGCCAAGCTATGGGCGAATCAGCAGTTTTTATGTAAACAAGTCACAAGCTTATACAGAAAAAAAACATTGATGTAAGTTTTGGACTACTTCAAGCTTCCAGTGATAAACAGAAATGTATAATAAGCTAAATTTGTTCAGTTTATTTAAAATGGCCATAAACATTTTTAATAACATTGTAGTTAATTCAATAAAAATTTGTTTTTTTATTGTTTATCGACAACTGCATAAATGTGGCTCAGTTTATGAGGTGTGATATGCCGCTGAGGATGAGAGGTTAAACTATTGAAACTAGTCCGGCAATTTATACAAATGTTTTTGATATCAACAGGTGTTTACGTAAGTAACATTCATTTCAATTAAAAAAATTATTGATTCTCATTATCATAATAATTTTATGTTTCAACAGCAAATCCCGTAAAGGATCTAAAGTAATGAACTCTTTTATTCGTTATCACAGAATCCATTACATTATTGAAAATGGGATTTATCCAGTTTATATCCATTATAAAAAGTTAAGTGATTAGTAACCGCATTTCAAGTTACATTCTATGATACGTTCTATGTTACTAAACTTCTGCAATATTTTTTAGCTTTTTGGAGCACATTTTATGAATAAGGTAACTAAAGATTAATTTTTCAAGCACACAATGTTGATTTCATCAGGTTAAGTTTTCGTAGCCCCGACAATGGACATTAGTGAATATTTAATTTCGGAAAAAAGGATAGGTCAATAAACTGAATACTAATTATAAAATTAATATTTCATTTATTTACTATTTGATTATATTCGCAGACATTATCACAATACCAAATCCCACAGAACTTAAAACTACTCTAAATTTCCAAATATATTCATAAAACCTAATTACTGAATCGGGGATATTTACGAAGATGATTTAAATAAACCAAAGGAGAGTCAGTCAGAAATAAGTTAATAAAACCAAAGCCGAACGTTCAAAGGCATTAATTGCCACATCCAGGTGGATTAGTGTTGGGTTCGGTGTAACACCAGTTAAGTTCGTTAGAAGAACAGAATATTGAAATTAAAGGGCTTTTTACAAAACATAATCTTTTTCAGAAACGGTCTGTGATGTTGCATATTTGTTTGTTTGTTTTGTGGTTCTTTAAACCCGAGTCATTTAGTACTACCGTTTTTAAGTCTAAGTAGTCCACGATTAATTAAGGTTTTGTTCTATCCACTAGATATGTCAAAAACGTCTTAAAACACTTATTATACATTTACACTTACACTGCACTCACATAATAGACGGTTAATAGACTAAAAAATATGGAAAATTATGATTAATTTTTATTGGTCACACCAATTATTATCAGGTCCAATGAGAGTCTCGCAGGATCAAGATGGCGGCTTTCCTCATATCACATTGATTCTTTAGAACACACTGTTTGAAATTTGCCTATCTTTATTCGGAAAATTTAAATTTGATCCATTATTAGTTGTCCGATCATCATAATCTTAATACCAGCGTTAATTGGATTAAATTTCGCAACTTTTTGGTATCTCATCCAATTTTTCTAAAATTTACTGTTTTTAGGATATTTAGCTTTTAAATTAAAAAAACAGACGCCATTTTAAAATAGTACAGAGTAGAAATTTGATACTTCTCACAAAAATAGTTCTTAATAGTGTGGGTCCACTTACCAAGTTTGAAGTTTATACGTAAAGAGGTTCGTGAGCTATGATTAAACATGTGAAAATCACAAACAGTCATTCAGACGGAAAACAAAGCACTTTGGGACCTATGTTTTTTTTAGTTTTTCTTCAACTTTTTTCTTATTTTTCCTCTGCTATCAAATACTAAAATATTTTACCATAATTTCCGGACACCCTGTAGAAAGCCTAATTTTCTATTGGTTACCTCCCACGTAATATTAGTCAGGATATAGGAAAGGAGGGAAGGCCGCCATCTTGATCCTGCTAGTCTCTCATTGGGCCTGATGATGATTGGTGTGACCAATCAAAATGATCGCCATTTTCCATCTTTTATGTATATTTAGCGTTTAGTATGTGAGTGCAGTGTAAGAGTAAATTAAATATACTATAACTATTTTATTAACTCAAGAATGTAATAAAAACTCAAATGGAGTATCAGTTGGAATAAATAAATAAATGAGACGTATTTTACCTATATCCAGTATGCCTAACCACTTTGAATTAACACTTCTTCATCTTTCGCCAGCCATTGCTGGATTGATTGTCACATAATACAAAACTAATCTAAAAATAGTTATGTATGTATAAAGAGCGTAAAGTAGGTCTTTCTCGCTTGAGCTAAACAGTTACCGCGTGACGAGAGAAAGCCGCTTTACACACGAAATGCATACTAAATTTTTCCTACAACCCCAGTTTAGAATTACCAAACGGTAAATACAAACACAGTTACTCACATCCATTGTAGTTGAATGCGCCATTATGATTTTGAGGTTATAAACAATGAATAAAAATAAAGACTTTTACAAGAACAAACACGACTTATTGAATACATATTTTAGCTTATAAATAAATGAACACGAATGAATGCGTCATCACTTATTACATTCGTTGTAGCTGAATGTGCCAGTTTCAGCTTATAAACAAGTCGGGCTCAGTTGGAAAACGGATTGGAACGCTGTAGCGCGCCTAGTAACAATACAATCGGGTGGCGAGCGTTAAAGTAATCACGTGGCGAGCGTTAAATACTTTTAACGCTCGCTCCAAAGACTTTCAAAGACATTGTCGCTCACTCCTCAGTAAACAGCTGTTTTACGATTGGGTTTCGGTGCGTAAATTGACCGAATTTTTTTTACGCGCGGTTGTAGGAAATATTTATTTATGTATTAAGAGCGTAAAGTAGGTCTTTCTCGCTTGAGCTAAATAGTTATCGATATTTTTAGCGAAAGCGAGAAAGACGCTTTACACGCGAAATACATACTAAATTTTTCCTACAACTGCAGCTTTAATTTCCCAAACGATGAATACAATCACAGTTACTCACGTCCATTGTAGCTGAATGCGCCATTATGATTGCATAAATTCTTCATATTCATTTTCGTAGATAATCCTAGATTTACGAGGTAATAAGTTTAATGAAACTTCTTTTGCTAATTCACTTATTTCAGGTGGAGTAAGTCCGTATTCGTCATCACTCATTTCATCCATTATTGTTGCTGAATGCGCCAGTTTGAGGTTATCGAGCTCAATCGGAAGCGGAAGGGAGCGCTGTGGCGCGTCGAATAACAATGCAATCAGCTGGTGAGCGTAAAAGTAATCACGTGGCGAGCGTAAAATACTTTACGCTCGCTCCAAAGACTTTCAAATACATTATCGCTCACTCCTCAGCAAACAGCTGTTTTACGATTGGGTTTCGGTGCGTAAACTGTCACTTTACGCGCGGTTGTAGGAAAAACATATTTAAAATTGATATTACTTGATCGCACAATGATGGCGGTGGACTATAGGATTCATTCTGAGGTGGGATCCTCAAAGCACCACACAACACTGTACAACGGTTACTGTGCGGCTGTATATAAAACAACAGTATCATGAGCATCAAGAAGTTATTTAAAACAATATACACATCTATATTTTAATCAATTAATTCACAAACAACTATACATTAAAGAAATTTAAAAAGAAAATTGGTTCATTTGGGAATATTACAATAAATGCTAACAGAGTTAACATTAGAAAGCATATTTCAATTATTGTTTCTTGACTCATGAACCCAGACTTTTCTGTGAATTATATTTTCATGAATATAGGGAAAATTTCTCAATGAAATTTTAAAATTTTAATATAATATATTTATCTGTATATATTTTTAAGGTAGAACATAAATTAACCAAATAGTATTTTATATTTTCAGAGTATCTTACGATAAACTAAATACTATTACATTTATGAATTGTCAACTTTAAAAAGAACCGTTTTGTAACCGAAGACATTTTAGAGTCGAATTTTATCAATGTATAAGTAGCCAAATATCTGTTTCAAAGTATCAAATGCTAAGTGATATAAACTTTTCCGGCAGATCTGCTCTTGACTGGTCGTTCAAGTCAGTCTTCTCGGCTAATAAACTCAGCTTTTTCAATATTGCGTCTGTTTTTCCTTAAGAATTACAGTTTATTAATTTTCTATTTTTGTTTTTCAAGGAATTCAATGCCTACAAGTAGTCTACCCGAGAGGATAGCAGGGGTTTTTCCCATGACGTCATCAGCTGCGCCGACGGTCATGGGACCGTGACGTCATCAGTCCCGTGATCTGCATCTGTCACGTGATCAGTCAATCGAAAGATGACGTCATTTTTTTAATTTCTAACCTCAATTACAGTACCTCGGATTATCCGGACCCCACATTATCCGGACCCCACATTATCCGGACCCCACATTATCCGGACCCACATTATCCGGACCCCACCAAAGATGGCGGCGCCCACGGGGTTGGCGCGCTTTTTTCCCGCGCAGCCGCCATTGTTGGCGCGCGCGCGCTTTGTTTGGCGCGCTTTTTTTTGGGTGTTTTTTTTGTGGAGAGTGACGTACGAGGAGGAGTGGTGTGGTAATGCGAAGAGGGTGACAGTGTTGGACGGCCCTCGAAGCCGCCCCCGTCCCCCGTGGACGTATTTCCGCCGATGGGATGGTGTAGTTCGATCGTTCGCTACTAGGTGGTGAAAAATTTCACACTGCCGTGGCCGGGTTTCGAACCCGGGTCTCTAAGTTGGTGTGCTTCCGCGCTAACCACTAGGCCAAGACGCTGTTGTTCTGTCTTAGTGATTTTGTGGTATATGAGAGGGTGAACCGAATTTAACTCGCGTTTCCCGCCGATGCGGCGGTGTAGTTCGTTCGTTCGCTACTAGGTGGTGTTTGCACTGCATTGCCGACCTGTTCCTTGCCCTGCGGCGTGGCCGAAATTCCTAACCTCACTTTTTCCCGCCGGTGGTGGCGGCCGTGGCCCGCCAAAACGTGACACCGGGTTGACGTCACAAGGGTCTGCCCCCGTCCCTCGCTTCCGTCCCCTGTATCAGTGTTGGCAACTGTAGACAGTGAAAACATTCATATTTATATAAATAACACAATATGTTGTGTTATATTATTCCCCTATAGCGTTATAATACTATATAAAGTGCAGTTAATCACATAGAGTATTAAAAGACATATATATACTATATGATATGCCGGGTATGTTACATTAGTCCTTTGTAATGTTATAATATTATATGAAATTTTAGTTAAAATTAAATAACTCGGGAATGGGCGAATTAATGTAGCTAAAATTTGGTATTTGGGTACTTCTTAGCCTCCTCTACCTTTTTTCAAGAACTTATACCCCCCTCTTACCCCACCCACCCCCTTTTTTTCTTCTTTTTCTTTTAAAATATGGCTAAAAATATATAAAATCGTCGATATCTCGAAAACGGTTGGTCCTAGAGCAATTTTGGGCCCAAAAATCGTCCCTCCGGACATCCGACCTCATGGGGAATATGACCTTACCAAAAAAACTTAACATTTGTAACGTGTTTTGCATCCACCAAAAATGTAGGGGTAAATACCATGTAAAAATTTAAAGTTTAATAACTCAAAAACTGCTAGTCCGAATGCAATAAAATTTGGTACTTAGGTACTTCTTAACCTCTTCTACCTTTTCCATAAACTTATACCCCCCTCTTACTC